>JAIPRK010000766.1:0-138066 GCA_025469195.1 Chaitophorus viminalis | reverse complement strand
TTTTTAAAAAAAACTTTCCCATCACGGACATATATATATATATATATATATATATATATATATATATATTTATATATTTATATTATAAATATGTTAACCACAAAAGCTTAATTGTCTTGGTAACGTTAAGTTTTACTAATCAATGCAAGGGTTTACTGTCTTCACTCAGTAAATCCGGAAATCATAATTTTATTTGAGCTATTACTAAAAACGTTGTGTATCTTAGATGTACAAATTTAATTAGTAAAAATGTATAAATAAAATATAAATTATAAAATATAATTAGGTGTATTATAGTAAAATACGTACATCTAGATGAGTCTAATCATGATTTCTGAATTTCTGATTATATTATATGTTTAAACAAATTGTGTTTGTAGCTTGTTTGGCTATCGATTAAATCTTATTGGAGTGTTGTAGGAGGTTATAGCGATAATAGTTTAGCGCGCCGAGGTGATAACTTGGAGATGTTGAAGTAGAATATTGTAATGTTACAAAACTACAGTTATCATTATTTTTCCAATGTTGTTATTGAATGATAAGTGCGGTGAAAATGCCAATGAAACATTTTCCGATAAAGGTTTTAGCGTGCACACGAATCACCTCCCAGAACCGCGTAGATGACCTTTTTTTTTCAACCATAGTCAAACATCGATCTTTGGAAGTAACGTCATTTTTTTTTCTTTCATACTTAATCGCTTTCTTACCCGTTCAAAGTTTTAAGTATAGCCATAAATTGATTTTATGTAGTTATTCGCGGTGATTAGAAATCACAACAGCGGTGCACTAACAAACTACCTATTTAATATAGTGTGTACGTTTTGTAGGACTACATTCAGAATTAACCTTTCATATGATACACCACGGTAAAATTGATTTAATCGCCCGTTAATAATATTACTGAGTTGAAAAAAAAAAAGGATATGATAAAAAATTTTCGGCAACTCGAAGTACCGAAAACAATTAACTTCAAACTGATTCAAATCGATTAATCTGACCAAATATCGGAGGCGATTCGAGTTGATCGTACATTTTTTATCGATATGAAGTATTCGAGTAATTTTTATTATTATTTTTTTTTTTTCAGAAATGTATGAGAGGAAATTTAGTCCCGATTTAGATACCTAATATTATCGGTTTACAAGTATGGTCCACATTCTAAAGTTGCAACTGGAACGCAGACGGAGTCATTGACTGAAAATCGCCGGTGCCCTTTTGCAACAAACTTTAACAAATATTATCTCTGCACAGGATGATGACGTCATAACGATTTAAAAACACAACCGGTTACCTGGCATGTGGTATAATGATCGATTGATATTTC
Organism: Chaitophorus viminalis; assembly: GCA_025469195.1. NCBI lineage: Eukaryota > Metazoa > Arthropoda > Insecta > Hemiptera > Aphididae > Chaitophorus > Chaitophorus viminalis. The sequence continues at coordinate 136,742 of JAIPRK010000766.1, read as the reverse complement.
TGCAATAAGTTAATAGTGGTCGCATTAAGCAAAAATTCTATTCAGATCACCACCCGTCATCGTACAAAGTAATAATAATAATATCTATTATGTACGAAGAAATATATTACGAATTTTGAACTGTATCAAAGTCAAGCAACACGTCCGTACACGTCATGAGTATCCGTTCCGCACATAAGTGTTTCTTCCATATTTTTTGTGATTCATCATTCATGTTTAATATTTTTCTGTCGAAAACAAATTGTATTGTATACACACACACACTGACATATATATATATATATATAGACATTATACATAATAAATTGCTACGTTTACTGTTTACGTCGACCTATATTATTATAAAATATGTTATATCGTTTCACTTAAAATAAAAGGTTTGTATTTTATTTCAATAATAAAATATTGCATAATGATTTGTGTGCGAGTGCGATTGAAATCAACTCCGCCCACGAAACTACTACAACATATCGTATAAAATTGATTTTATTAATGTCACTTTGAAAAATTTAAAAAAAACTTCAAACACTTGAACACGAATAGTTCCGACAACAGTCAATGAAACAGGAATTCTATCTGCATAAGTTTTATAAATTAACATACTTAAAGTACCTATTTTGGTTTCACCTATCATAATATTATGAAAACTAAGAATGACATTTAAAAAAAATTGAGCCGTCGTTGGATGCCTGACAGATGTAAAACGTCGGGACTTTTGTGTATACAAAATATGAATGAAAGGAAGATTTTTTAAAGAAAATAAATATCCTAATATTTTATGATAATACGATGATATTATAATTTTAGTGTAATTTAAACTTTGTTTATACAATGAGTATTGACTATTAAGTGTAACGAATAGGTTAAAATGATTACTTTTATATCAAATAAATGTTGCAATCATTATTTTTCGTTAATAATTAAAAACCCATCACACTAAAATATAATTTAGGTTTGGAATTAGGTTAGGTATGGTTTAGGTTAGGAATTTTAACATTTGAAAAATGTCAACCAGAGTCCAGAATGCCTATTGGTTCTTATAATTGTTAATAAAAATTAGACAATTTAAATAAATTCATTCTGAATTTAAATAATAAAACAATAAAAAGCACAAAGAAATACATATGAAATTGTTATTTTAAACAAAACGCATCAGCTAGTATTATGAGTTTTATTTTATGTAAATATTGTATGTTATAGATCGAGATCAGATAATCTAATCCTATGACTTGTAATGTAATGATACAGATAGATTCCTACATTAATAGGCAAATATATATTATTGAAGTGTTTTATGTTTAATATTTATAATTTACATGCAATAAAATACACATGAAATACGTCATATTTTATAAATTTATAAATTACATAATATTAAGCTATTAACATACACTTGATTTAAATTACATAAATGTGTGTTAGCTAAAATTTTAAATACCAGCGTTATGCCATGGTTGGTATCACTAGTCACTATCGTACCATACCATTAGATGTTTCACATCAAAAAAAAAAAGGAACCATATTTCTGAAAACAATATTTTTGCATTAAAAATAAAACTATAAGTTATTACAATTAATTTAAATGTACGCAAGGAAGAGACATAGTATCTACATTTCCTCAGGAAATTTCCCTGTAACATAATACACATTTTTATATTTAAACTGACTCTCACGTATGAACGTATACAGGTGATGCAACTGCTGTAAACTTGCTGCTAACGAAATTCCTATAAATTATATGTCGATGAAGTTGGCCCACCGACTATGGAAAATCAATTCCAATTTCACGCCAGTATTTTGCGAGTAATTTGCTAGAATTTGCGAGTCCATTCCCAGAATTTGCTAGTCAACGAAAGTTGAGATATGAGCTTTCAAAATGGTACCAATAGATTTGTCTTGATTTGCTAGAATTTGCTAGTCAACGAAAGTTGAGATATGAGCTTTCAAAGTTTTGAAGTTGACCCCCCCATGTTGAGCTAGAACTTTCAAAATGGTACTCAAGGTTTAATCCAAATTGTTATATCCCTTTTATAACTTTGACAAGAACGCTAAACCTTGCTTTTAATAACTATTTATAAATTGTTTTTTATTTTTAAATGTAGGAAAAATATAATTTAATTTTCTATTTTTTATTTTTTTATTTTGACTGATCCATTTCAAGGCAATGACAATATTTTTAAATAGATTGAAAATTAGTTTTTGGAATTAGCAAATAAATCTATGTTGATAGATTTGCTGAAATTAAGGCCACTATTTTACAAATACATATATTAAAATTTCTATTCCATAAGTTAGAAGAATAAAATACATTCTTTGCTTCACTGAGAATCTTAAATAACATAAAAAAAGGTTATTTAAAATTACATATTTTACGTACGTGCGTAATGTCAAAATAAAAATTTCCTATCCATAGATATATCTTTTGATCCTTCATCGGTATCCGACTTCTTATTCTCTTTTTTGTCCCAATGGGTTGGTTCAGATTTTAAATTATGTACGGAAGTAAATGCTAAAATAACTACATACTTTGATTATTTGGTCGATTGAATAAAAAAATGTATTTTTTTATTTTTAAAATTAAAAGAAATTTCATAATTTGATGATTATGTAATTATTTTTAAATTTAAATATTTCAGTTGTTCAGGAGAGTAGATCAAAATATTTATTTATGACAATAGTTGTAAAATTAATATTGACATTATCGATTATGATTCTCGTATAGAATAATAGTAAAAACTGTAATTAATACAGTCTATATTACATTATATAATTACGTTGAAATAATGAACCATTTGAAAAATTTTGTTCAATTTATCGCATCCATATTGCGTTATTGTACGTTTCGCGAAATGGACATTGTTTGCATCAATGAAATGGAACCACGATTTCACCACTTCACGTTATTACACAATATGGACAATATTTTGTGAAATGAATACCTAAACTGTCATCAACGGAACTTTTTCCATCATTGGGATATTCAATTAGAGAAAATTAAAATAGCTTAACCTAAAAGAACGATCTGTTCTATCATAAACGATAGTCAAATATTATATTTAAGTATAATCTGTTTTATAAGCGGTTTATCGGTTTTTTATTGTCAAGAAGAGAAGAAAAAAAAGAAAAAAGAACGATATATAAACTGTTTTAGAAATAAAAAATTTTTAATACAAACTACTATACTATTTGATAATAGTATACAGCAATAATAAGACCGATACTTGGACTACCACCGTTACAACCATAAGGAGACTTAGGACTATTGAAAATAGAATTTGGAGGATAATATGTAGACCAACTTATGGTAACATTAATGCAACTTGGAAAAGAATATACAACAAAGAACAATAAGACAAATTTGGCATCGTATCGGTTATTAGCTTTATAAGAGTCAATGCCTAGGACATTCAATGCGGAGAAACGAGAATGATATAAGTAGAACAATCCTAAATTGGAAATCAATGAGAAAGAGACCTCAAGGAAGACCCAGACAAAGGTGGTTGTATGTTATGGAAGAAGACCTTGAAAGATTAGGAGTACAGGAATAGAGGGAAGAAGTTCAGGACCCAAAAAATGGAGAGATATTGTGATGGTGGCCAAAACTCTTAGAGAGTACTAAGTGCCAGAAGAAGAAGAGAAGATTATTTATTTAAATAAGCTTTTGAGTTTTGTCAACAAAAATTACATTTAAATTACCTTTAAAGCAAGCACATTTTAGATCCTGAATGGAGTGATGGAATCTATTGGGTTTAAAAAGATGTTTTTTTTTTGTGTCTTTCATCACGTTTTAGGGAAATAAAAATGCTTCAATTTTTTCAAATAACAACTTTTCTGAAAGCAAAGTGAATGTAAATGGTACTTGAGCATATCAAAAATCAATTTAAGTTCAATCAAGTTTTTTTTTTTGAAATACCGATAAAAAATATTTGGCTGAACAAAAACTTTTGAAAATTTATTATAAAATTTATTATAAGTTATACTTATCAGTTTATCACAAATAAAAAAAATTGGAAATCGTTTCACTCAAAGTTTTTTTATAAGCATATAAGCATAAATATTTACATAATATTACAATTAAAATATAATATAATATTTATTCTTGACTGACAAATCACTTCAATTCAGAATCGTTATTCTTATACAATGATAACTATCATTGCATTCAAATTTTATACATCCATTGTCACTATATGATAGAGATCCACTTCATTCCTAAAGTACAGCAGAACATGTTCCGTCCGCTTTTATAATATAAGATAGAAAAATTGTTATTACTTATTTATGGTTTATTTATTTATTTCCTATTATAATTCACTGTATGTAATTATTCATTATTTTGTGTTCTTCGTTTTTTTTTTTTTTATATTCAGAGCAAAATTGATGATAACCCACGGTTGAATTTAGTCGTTATGCATACACACTTAAAAATGTACTCTCGGAATTTATATTATTTTATTTTTATTTTATTTTCTTCTTTTTAAGATATAAGATAATATAATATTTAAAAAAAAACTATAATAATTTTTACTATGGTTTTAATAATTTTTGTTAGTCAAATGGTGAAAGAAAACCATGCGTTTCTTTGGAATAAGTCAACGATATATTGTCCTCAGTTGCTGAGGATTTATTTGATATAAATAGTTATCTTATCTCTTACTCACATCCAATCTGGCATCAACTTAGTAAAAATATGGATGGTAAAGTGACTGCACATTCATTGAATTTATGCATCAAACAAGATCGTCTTTTATAGCTGACTAGTTTAGGAAAAATTGTTGGGAAACCAATAAGGAAATTTTTTGATTTTGACATTACGTACGTACGTAATTTAAAATATGTAATTTTAAACAACTTTTTTTATTTTATTTAAGATTCTTAGTGAAGCAAAGAATGTATTTTATTATTCTAACATATGGAATAGAAATTTTAATATATTTATTTGTAAGATACTGGTCTTAATTTCAGCAAATCTATCAACATAGATTTATTTGCTAATTCCAAAAACTAATTTTCAATCTATTTAAAAATATTGTCATTGCCTTGAAATGGATCAGTCAAAATAAAAAAAATAAAAAATAGAAAATTAAATTATATTTTTCCTTTATTTAAAAATAAATAACAATTTATAAATAGTTATTACAAGCAAGATTCAGCGTTCTTGTCAAAGTTATAAAAGGGACATAACAATTTGGATTAAACCTTGAGTACCATTTTAAAAGTTCTAGCTCAACTTTGGTGGGCCAATTTCAAAACTTTGAAAGCTCATATCTAAACTTTGGTTGACTAGCAAATTCTGGGAGTGGACTCGCAAATACTAGCAAATCAAGATGAAGCTTTTGGTACCATTTTTGAGGGATTTGAGTTTGGTGGGTGGGCTACCTGAAGTTGGCCCACCCTGGAATTGTAAGGGAAGTAATGACTAGCAAATTCTGGAAATGGACTCGCAAATTCTAGCAAATTACTCGCAAAATATTGGCATGAAATTGGAATTGATTTTTCATAGTCGGTGGGCCAACTTCATGAACGTGTAAATTATCACCAGCAGCCAATTAATTCAAGCACGTATTAACCTTTTAATGGATTGATTCAACTACCTTTAGATATACAATCATAATCTACCGAAATCACCCATTACTTTTTCATTTTGGTTACAAGACTACCATTTGATGATATGACCGTACTGATTATTATTTCTTTATATTTTGCATTAGCGGTTCCAGGATTTAAATTGTATGCCTCTATTACTACAACTATTTTAAATAGCTAGCAGTGGATATATATGTAATTTGTTACTTAATGTAATCATTATCACAATTATCAGAAATTAAAGAGAGACAAAACTGTTGGTTATAAATATATAACATACAACGATTGCTTTTGAAATAATATATTTATTAAAGATTTAAATGAGGAAGAAGAAATTTATCTAAATAGACACGGGAAAAAATTATATTTTAAATTTAATTTGAGGTGAATAAAATTATCAGTCGTTTGGAAATTAGGTAATTGGCTAATCAATTTTCAGAGTTGGGAGATACAGCCTGATGATTACTAACGAGAGCTACGACTATATTGTAAGTATGTTTGATACACTTGTAAGAAACCGAGTGTATGCTTTGTGAATCAGTGGGGTTGGAAACATTTACTTGGTAAAAGGCAAATGTTGTGATTATTTTTTTATGAACCCATGTAATCTAATATGTAGTATACTTAATATACACTTGTATATTTTTCGATTGTTAAAATATAATTTTATTATGAGCTTTATAAAGGTACTTCTATTGTCTCATAGAATATATTCTATAAGATAGATCAAACGAACAGCAATCTATATGTTATTATCTTTCGGCCAGTCTTCAAACCATTAACAGGAATATCGATTTGTGTATTTACATAATACAAGGTTTATTATTTGAAGTTAAAATATTTGTATCATCAGTTATCAGCATAGTCGGTACACAGTAATGCGTATACTTTTTTTCTAGGAAAATCATATCAGAACAAATATTGATAATAGATATAGATGAATATAATTTTGTCAAGAATAAATAGTCACTTTTGGAAAAAGTACGATTTCTGTTATAATTATAAATAAAATGAATCGTAAACAATTTCAGGCACAGGAAGTAATTGTTGAAATTTATATGTCATGTTATAGGTCATGTTAACTGAGTCAAAAGCCTGATAATTCTATGATCACGCTGAGAAAAATTGTTGAAATTAAATTTTTAAATTCCACTATTGTGAAAATTAAATTAGAAGTATGACTAATTTAATGACTGGAGTAGAATAATTTGACCTGAATCCAAATTTAATTGGCAATGTACTTCAATTTTGTTCGGTTTTACGAGTTCAATAAAAAGCTATTCGTAAAATAATGGAAAATATGATGCACACGCCAAGTTTTCTAATATATGTTCAATTTGTGATTAATAAAGCAAAAACTAAATGAAATTTCTGAGCACGTTACTACGTTAGGTTTACAATACGTGTTCGCTAAAAAATCCATCATCGCGAAACGATAGGTTTTAGTTTCTATCGCTCATATCTTTTTAATACAAAACATCCATAATATAAAAACGATGGGGTCCGTGGCAAACGCATAACGATTATTCGATGTGTCGGGAAATAAAAATAGACAAGGGTTCAAAAAAGATACGAAAAATCAGCGATTGTGCTGTGCGATAATTGTGTATTATAGACGAGTGAAATGAAAATGAAAAAACTAGGGATATGACACTAAACATTATTTAACATACGCAAAATGTGGGTTTTAACGATAATATAGGTAATAACGTATTTGCAATCGCACAAGTCTTTTGGGAAAACGAGACTATGACGGATTTAAATTACACGTCTAGATGTGGACGAGAGAGTAAGAGAGAGAGAGAGAGAGAAATATACTATCTCTACCTCACTCTATCTCTGAAATAGAGTAACGAATCATCCGCAGCTCTTTCCTGTTGGGGGTGGGCATGGTACCAGCCGTGTTGGTATCGCTTTCCACGAACTGTTGACTGATTACATGAGTATCGGCACGGTCGCCGACAGCCGTTTATAATTATACCGCCGCCATCGGGTCCGTGTAAAGTGTCGTTCTCGAAAACATCGAGTCTAAATCCCGGTGTTAAAAGGTACTCGGAAATAGTTGTACAAAGTTATATTGTGTAGTTAATATAATACATTTACAACGAAAAATGCCTCGAAACTTTTGATCGACGTAAATTCATGTCAGTCTAAATTAATGTAATTTTTAATGAAATCCACTTGGTTTTATAAGCATACGGTATTAGTCTTTCCATGAAAATTCTGAACGGTTTCACACAAATGTTAAATTTATTCCACGTCCTGTTAAGTAATATTGAATAAAAAAACTTCTTACCATCTATTATGTATTTATAGCTTTATTAATACTTGTCTGTATAATATGATAGCTAGAGTGTCTGATATTTTCTCTTGTGTGCATAATGATTGTATAAAGTAGTTGTATATTACCATAGCTATCATGGTTAAACACCAAATATCTTTCAATATCTGTCTTGGAAAATGAAAAAAAATTCAGTGACACAAATTGTAATGTATTTCAAAAATTATAAAATCCGAAGAGGGTTTGGCTAACAAAACGAGCAAGGGCGGAGGGTCTTAATAATAGTACGAAAAAATTCACAAATTGTATTTGTTTTGTTTTTTGCTACAACCTGAAAATAGGTCGTTTCTCATTAAAATGATTTGTGTAAATATAAACCCTTAGAAATTAAGTATCAAAGTATTTATGTTTATGTTAATTAACCAAAATATCAATAATTGTAATCTCCATTGGTAATAGAATCTTACACCCAAAAACTAGAGGATTGAAATTGTAATAGCTTTTGTATTTCTATAGTATTCGTTTGATCAGATTATTCATTGTTGTTAAGTATCATAATATTATAAAGGTAATATGGGAATTGTATAAAATTGTTATGACGTGGAATAAATCTAATAGATTTATTGTTTTCAGCATTTTGGTTTCCAAACAAACCATATTGTGTTTTGTTCATTTAAACGCGGACCCGTGGATGCTTCAAAATCAATTTATGACATATCCTTCGAGAATACATAACTTCATTTAATATTTGATTGCTTTTCGGTACAGCAATCAGCGTGAAGGAAGTATTTACGGGGCGCAGTCCAGCCGATGAATTGTTAGTTTCGTAAGGTTAACTTAGCAATTTTCCGGATTTAATTGTGTACTATAAATAGATTCAACGGAGTTCATATAATGCATGGTGCATATGAATTTTACGCTTTTTTAAATTTTGATCACAGACGAACGATTTTTATTAAAATTATAATAGCCCTTTAAAAAAAATTGAATTTTTTTTTAAATTATAATACATTAAAAATATTTAAATTTACCATTCAAATAGAAAAATTATACAATGGATGTGTATTTTATTGTTTAATGATTATCTTTACACAACATGTGTACCGTGTACTGTTGATATCTGTATAACCACGACATGATAGAAGAATCATGAGTGCACTAAACTTGTAAGAATTGTATTCAAGTGAAATATTTGTTTTACGTTCTCTATAAATGGCCGGACACTTTGAAAAGCTTACTCAATTATAAGAGTTCAATGTTTCATATGATAGTAAAATTAATTCTGAATTATTATATAATTTTTAAAGTATAAGCTTTAAATCCGCCAACCCGGACCCCTCAATTGACGTGTTAATATTAATAATCTTATTACGATCATTCTACGATAACAATAATATGACATCTGTATAATTAAAACTAAATTGAATGTTTATTTTTAAAACACGTTTTCTTAACGGAAAAATGATAATAATATTATAAATAATATTCTGAACAGGGAAATAAATATGAAATATGCTAAGACTCCAAAACTCCGAAACTCCTATAGATAATAGTTATCAGTTCGGCCGCAACGTTCAATATGAACACATATACATTTATCCACGTGCTCCATCATCATCTGAAATAATCATGAATTAATTCGTAATAATATCAATTTCACTTAATAAATTACGTCATTAGTATGAATAAATCTCAGAAAAAAGGCATCGTCTCACCGCGTACACCTAAATCTACGAAAAAAAGCATGTCTCAATTTGTCATCAATTTCATCCAGACAAAATGACATAGAAACAAAACTTTTTATTTCACCTAAAGGTAAGTACCTTATTTTACACCGATGAAAACAACAAAATCGCTACATTCCAAAATATCAGGTATTTTTCTACTTTACCGGTCACCCATTTTTTAGATTTTTTTTTTTCAGAATAATAATGCACCTATGATGAGGTATTAAAAATGGCGGTGAAAATAAAAATTGAGGCTAAAACTTAGTTTTGAAATTATCGCAACTTAAAGTTTTACCGTATATAGAAGTTATGTAATCACGTAAACGATAATCTAGCAGATTAATTATAGTCGCCATTTGGTCGGACTGATAATCGGATTTTGCAATATCGAACAATGTTCCAGATAATAATTTCTACATTTTTTTAAAATTTTTTTTAAGATTTTAATTTTACTTGAAAAATATTTATATGTTTTCGAGTATTTTGTAAGAAACGATATGGTTTGGGTCGTTTGTGATTCGTTCATTTTTCAATTCATACATTTTAACATTAGATTTATCGTATTTAATAGTGGTTTTTATTGAGTTGTTTTATCGTCTATATCTTTTTCTAATTCAAATATTTTTATTGAAATCCGATAATCCCGGAAATATACTGATTACGTGCATATTTTTATGTTTGCTGCAGCCGATGAGGTTTTTTATAACAAATCAGGAGATACTTTTTGATTTAAGTTCCGTATTGAGCTAGTAGTTGAGTCGTAGTTATTAAAATTAAAAATGTATTTAATTTTTTGTTTTTCTACAAGAAACATACCTATTTACTCTTCCTTATTACCTATCTGATGTAGTTTTTATTCAGTTCCAATTACAGCATTGAAAACACGTAATTTTCAAAATGATATAACTCAAAAACTACCTAATGTTTTGTCCCAATTTTTATTTTCACCATCGTTATATAAATATTTGGATCATTAATAAATGATAAAAATACAATTCTAAAGCTCTACATTACAATGTGTAGGTAGTTTGATAGTATAAATAAGTTGGTTGTTACAATAATACAATGATTTTAATTTTTAATAACAACAATAATAATAACAATAATATTATCGTGATTTTATATTTTCTACAGTGTAGAAACTTAGTTCAATAGACAATTATTTCTACAATTATAAGTAACAGCGAATAATGCATATGATATATGTAAATCAATAAAAATACTACTTGTTATCTCAAGAGGAAATCAATTTTTTATAATTTTTTTTTTTAAAAAAATCTTAGAATTAAAATAAATTGTATAATAGTTTACAGAGGTGTTGAAGTACATATTTTTTTAAATATATATGGTTTTATTTATAAAAAAAAGTACACACATAAACACTTACACTATAAATTTTATGTTTGTATAAAACCAAGATTCAATAATATTTTTTGTTTCACAACTGGAATCCAAAATCTTGGCATTTAGTTGTGATTTTTCTTGTTTACGTAGAAAAATGATAAAGCTGTTTTCATCTAAATAATGTACCTCATACATCGTGTTACAGTTGATTAACCTGACGTATAAAAAATTCAATTTCAGAAAATCATATTTTTATTGTTCAACCTATACGTACATAAAAATTCATTTTAACCTTAGCTACAAGATTAAATGTAAATTCACCACCACATTTCATAATAATTGTGACAAACTGACTATAGTTTATGCAAACGGCTCATTTGTTATTTTTATAAATTCAATTATTATATCTTATACAACGCATTGATTAATGATTATAGACGTTTAGAGGTTCAAGAATATACAGTTTTACATTAAAGTACATAATAAATTAAAAAATACCAAATTAATTAAAGTGAAATAAAAATCTAAAATGTATGAAACTATACATCAAGTAATATTTGATTGATATTCGAAGGCGTATTGTATATTTATAAAGTAGTTACCGTCAACTAATGATGAATTCTGTCACAAATTTCCATAACCAATATTTTATTATATGACATGCTTTGATCGAGTACTTATATTTTTTATGCAACTCGATGTGACTAAAATATTATGTTAGCATTTAAAATGCTTTTGGGTTGTAGGTTCTATTTAAATGCATTGACTTAGATAAAATTAGAAAAAATGCATTATGAATAGTTGCATAAAAAATATATTATTTTTAAAATAATAAATTTTTTGATTACGATTTTTTGTAATGAAATTAAAAATATTTGGTCAAACACTTTTTTATTAATATTTTAAGCATTTTATGCACAAGTGAAACAATTATTTTTTCTAACAAGTATTTGATACTCAAATTATATAATAATTGTTTACATTCAAAAGGCAATTGATATTCATAATAGTAATTTGTGCAATAAAACATAATTTTATCGTGATAAATATTTTGTTATTTCCCACGTTTGTTTTTTAGTTGAATTATGGAAAATTGGATTTATATCCAGTATTGGATTATATTATTATATTATTTCGTGGTAAATTATTTTTAACTTCATCGATATTTTTTGAATTTTTCCATTAACCCCTTCTTCAAGGGATTTAAATTGTTATTTTCAAGGTAATTTTGTATAGAAAATTTTAAACAAAACACTAAGTTATCGAATTACAATATTAATAAACCTAAAATAGAGCGTTTTTGTTCCAGTACGTACAACTCTAATTGAATTTTTATCAAACAAATTCTAAACTTTAGTGTAACTTTTTTGTTTAAAATTTAAACTAATTTGTAAAGCCAAATATATTTTGTTGTTATTCATTTTTTGTTGCATATTTAAAAAAATTTAACAACAAAAATATTTGATGTTGAAATAAAAACTGGGCGTGAAGCTTAACATAACAAATGTAACTTTGGGAAACTTGATTTGCACAACAAAATCCAATTACTAAAACCTTTGATTGTAAATATTTTTACATTTTACAATAGACAATCACTGTGGTACAACTATTTGATTGATTCTTATCTATAAAATACGCCTACATGTACTTATGTAACATAAGTTATGTTGGAGTCTAGTATGTTTTACAATAACAAGTTTAGGACTTATTTTAAACGAATGCAGATTATTGTGATAAAATTACTGTTAAATGATATTGTGTATATCAGTAGCGCAACACAGAGGGAGGATTAAAGGGCCACAACCACCCTCTCCAAAAAAAATTGTCTTCCTTTATTAAATTAATTTTAACTCAATCTTACATTCTAAAGCATACTGGGATTCATGGATGTAACGACATAATATGCATGAAAAAATAGATTAGGCAGTCTATTTTACTATGATAATATGAATTAATCAAATATGGGTAGGAATAAGATTTATAAATTAAAAAAATATATATTATAATACTCATGTTGTTTATTATCTATTCAAGTATTTGTTAATTATATACTGTTTAACTTTTTACCATATTTCTGGCTTTTGCATAGAATTCCACAAAATTCCCCTGTTTTGAAAATTATTATATGAAAACCCCCTATCTTCACCAAATTGTTCTGTGGTTCATTAAAATTAATTGAAATTAATTGATTGATTGATATTATGATGCCATTAATAAAGATGGTTATTTTAAAATTATGTATTGGTTTTGCGTGCCAAAACTATTGTTGGATCTTAATAAATAGACTTATAATGATTTTCCTGCTGACGTTTCATTAAAAAGTTCTAGTGATAAATAACAATACTCAGGCACGCCAAACGATTTTTTATGCCTATTGTATTGCATGTATGATATTAATGTTAGCGTTCTATCTTCACAAGTTCTAACTCTTAACTTGGTATAAAGTGGGTACACGCGTGAATGACACTCGACTTGCAAGTACTTCATAATATTATGCACCTCGATCAACCGACTACGGGGAACTAAATGCATGATGAGGTCGAGTACGATCTTATTTTATTATTCAGGAATTATTTGTCAAATACCGAATTCATTATTCGACCAAATATAGAATTAAATAGGTAGGTAGGTAATTATTTAATTGGCCGAAAAATATAAAAAGTATAATAATCTTTTTGTAGAGCTATATATATATAAATATATAAAAAATTGTAATTAATTCATTTATTGTATTCATGTTCTAAAAATATAATTTTTTGTGTTCTAACATTTAAAAAAATATTTACACGCAGTTTTACTCACATTTATATAACTTCTGATAACTATCTAAATGACACCGAGGCTCTACAAAAAGATTATTATACTTTTTATATTTTTATATTTTTTATATACATATATATATATATAGCGTCTAATGTATGATCTGTAATCAAATAGTGTATAAATAAAACTGTTGTTATTTTGTTTTCTTCTAGATTTGTAACACGTATTTAAATATAATGTTAATAACTTTAAAAGTTTTCATAATATGCTTCTATAGTCGGTTACTTTGGATTAGGGGATTCCTGGATTATAACGATGATATTTACAGAATATAAAATGCATTTCTCATGAAAAAGTTACATCAAGATACTTAAAATATTTTAACACGTTTGTGATAATTTAGAGAACGTAATATATGGTTACTTACAATTGATAAAAAATAAAACACTGTTGTGCATAGATGTATACGCCTCGTATTATTATGTTGAACAAAACAATTTAACCATACGACTGATATAAAAATATGAGTATAAACTTCAGGTCAGTGCCTTAAACTTTGTCCCTAACCGATTTCTTACGAAAAAAAAGTGTTATATAAACTCCGAATAATGACTAAACAAGATTCGAAATAACTATTTGTAAAGCATCAGCAAAATTAAAAAAAAAAAAAAAACTATTCATCGGATACAGAAACGTGAGTGTTCTACGCAATCATACATTTCGCGCATTTCGTGACTATAGCAAGGTAGTCAAGTGGAAAACATATTCAACGTATAGGGAATAGAAACCAATCCTAGACAAAACTCAGTATATTTATCATAGGGTTGAGTTTAATTTTTTTTTTTTTTTAAAGGATTTCACTCTCAGTGCCCAAAAAAATGTTCACGGATTTTTTCTTTTCTAACTTCAAATCTTTGTTAATGCAATAAATGTTTTGCTATTCCGATTTCGGTGAATAAGTTATAATATTTTTTAAAGAAGCCATCCAATCAAAGATAATCATATTTTTTTTAGCTACAATAATCGATTATTCTTAAATGAATTTTAGATTATAGATAAAATTTCGGTGAGTAAGTTATAACATTTATTAAAGAAGCCATCCAATCAAAGATAATCATAAATTTTTTAGTTACAATAATCGATTATTCTCAAATGAATTTTAGCTTATAGATAGAAATAATGATGTTTCAGACAGTTATGACTTTATGCAACCGTAAACCCATTTATAAGGTGGTATTATGGACTTGAATGATTATTGTAATAAGGTAGTTTGCTAAAGAGGAATATTTCATAATAGTAATCCGTCACTAGATCTGCTTTGCATTTGATATTCTAGAACAAGTGATCATCATCATCATCATCAGTATTTTAATTATAACGATTATAGTTAGTTTTTTGGATAACAATAATTATGATAACCAAAGAATATTACGTAAAGCTTATTTAAGACATCTAAAATGTTGTTTCAATAGAAATTTTGATTATAGACACACAGTAAAAAGTACATAATACAAGTATTCGTGTATTTGAATTAAAAAATATATCTTGATATATGTCAACCGTCGAATACAAGGAATGTTAACGCTAACGTAATGTTTAAAGAATACAATTGATCAAAACGTCATCAGTGATAAATTATCACTATTTATATCTACTGAATCTTCTGATATGGTTATATGTGTCTGCACTAGGTAGTGCACTTCTGTTTATATATTTATAAAATGAATAAGTAAAATGTATCGCGAGTGTACCGAGTATGGAATTTAATTAAAACTGATAATTTCTATTGTCAAATCACGGCGAAACGATTAAAGCTACTGAAAACACCCACATCCCATTAATATAAAAAACTAATGGTAAACAGAAAAGTTATTCAGTATTAAATTAATCTAAACAGCAAACAAAGTAGATTTGGTAAACTAAAATGAGGGATTGTCAATTAATACAACAACAATAAACATAACAGGTAATAAATATCCTTAATAATGGTTTTAGTATTTTGCCATTTTTTTTTTTTTTTTTTAATACAATTTATTAGTTCTGTTGTCATAGTTACATAGCAAACAAATATTTATTTTACGTGGTAGGAATTATTATTTTATTGATATTGATATCGATAAAATATTATATTGAATAATTTATATTAATAACTTGATTATTTAAATAAACGTAAAAAAAATATCAAACTAATATTCACTAGCTAAAAATATTAATAGTTAATATAAATTAAAACTGATTTCGAGAACTCAATATATGCAAATACAATAAATTCAATACCGATGCAAATACATCGTAGTTTTATCAGAGGCCAGGCATATTGAAAAATCAACTAAAAATACACCGTGTCACTGCAATTTATTGTTTGTTTTTATTTCCATAATTGTATAAAATGGTGCCAAAAGATATTACTTGACAATGCATGTCAAGACTCTTGAACATGTCACTGAAGCTTTGCCTTTATCCATTTATTTTGAAAACTTATGAAGATATCACTGTAAATCAGAAATGTTTATAAAATAAAATATTTTACACACTCTTGACTCATAATATTATAATATATGGATGTAAATAAATTTATATGATGAGTTCTTATCGTCTTGTTTTTACGCATATATATTATTCGTTTTATCACATTTTATTCAATAGACATTAAAGTCATACAATTTTCAAACTTTTTTTTTTGATTAAGTTTCAAAATTGTAATATATATATATATATATATATAATTGCTTATCCAGTTTTTTATTTTACTTTTTCTGTTGTTCTGAAATTTCTAAAATAATAATTATTGTATAGACTAAATTAGTTTTTTACAAATTTGATGATTAAAGTAAGTAGACGAAAATATTTAGTTCCATCCTACTATCCTAGTATTATTAATATTTCAGTAAAATACCAACTCTCTTCATTTCCATAATTTTTTTATATTCCTAAATCATATAAAGTTTATATTCAATGCTATAAAAATATTCAACTGTGAAGTGAAATGTATTAATCAATATTTGGCCACAAGGTTCGATGTAATCATCAAAACAAAGGAAATTATGTTAAAAATCTAAGATTATGCTTGTCATTTTTTTGATATTTTATCAAATAGAAAATAAATTTGATCCATTTTATTTTATAAATTTCAACTATTGTATTAAATATCAAAAAGTAGTATAAAAAAAGTTTTACGGTGCAATAATTTTGCAATGTTAAAATGTAATATTACAGTGACTGTATCAGAATTAAATATGAACCTACCAACAATTTTATTTATCTTAATGTTATAAATATGGTTTCAAAACAGTTATGAATAACATTTTGTTCAAAAATATCCTTATACAAACTATCATATCCTTGTACAAACGATTAAGAAAATTTTATATTCATATTAATTATTAAATGTTTTAATGTTTGAAAGAAAAACCTTAAAATTCAAATTATATTAGAAGTATATATATAATATATATTTATATTTACTACATGCAATTATATAGTAAATAAGTTATTTATAGACATCTTAATAAATAGTAATTCTAAAAATATAAAATCGATAGTTCAGGAATAATTTTTCCATGTAATATAAAAGTTAAAATAATAAAATTAAAATTTTAGCTACCTACTTGGGTTGTGAAAATATACTTAAACCAGGAACAAAAAATCTGATCAATAATTCTCAATTACAAGAGCGATTACGTGTCAGATATTTATATTTGATTCTCGAAACGGTTTTATAATAACTTATTATGATTCTTGATTAGAAAAACATCAAGTGAATTAAAGGTAGAAATGTGTCAAAAAAGTAAAGTAAAAATATAATGTATATTTTATTAGAACTCCTTACAAAAATCATGAAAGAAAAGAAATGATTACAAACTTATATAATAATAATATCTATGTTTATTATCAAATTGCATTTAAAAATTAAAATAACCAAACACATATTTAGTAAACCTAATAAAAACGATTGTTAAATGTTGGATAATGTCCATCAAATGTTTTTAACTGCACGTTACACAAATGATATGTGCTATTTCGGGTTTTTTAATACGAAACTGCAATCTTTCAATTTTTTTTACAGGTTTAATGCATTATATAAGGTTTTTTATGTATTATTTGAATTCACATATTTCTTAATTTATATTATTTAAATGATAAAATAATATGATCTAAAAATAAACAACAATATTATACGAGAAAAGCATAAAGCGAGTGCTTCTAAGTTATTATACTAATTTATGTTTTGTGAAGTTAAGAATTATAATTTATAAATGATCATTGGGTCATTATTTTTATTACTTAGTCAGCCATATGAATATTATTTATAATTACTAACTAACCAATATTTTATACTGTAGGTATTTACAAACTACGTAGAATATATAATAATAAGTATGTCAGTATACTTTCAATAATTTAAGTGTCGAACCAAATGCTGTAGAAATTAACAATGGCTTATAATTCAGATTTTTATTATGTATTATGCTAACCATATAAATGCTAATTACAAATTGTAGTTCAAAGTCGTGTTCAAGAATACAAAAAAACACAATAAAGTTTTTCATACATTAACGGGGAAAAAAATAAAATAAAATGATATTTGCTCGGATCACAGAATTTAAAGACTTCGTTCAAAGCATATACGAGAAATATAATACTATAATTGCAATTAATCAAAAGCTTAAAATGATTCTTTTCATTCATATAAAATTTAATTCTAGATAATTATATGTACTCAAAACTAGTTACTATCTACAAATCAAAATTTTAAATTTTTATTCAGAAAAAAAAAAATACAAAACGCTTATTAATACAACGACTAATATTTCTTTTTGAAAAATTAAATGTACTATATTAATTCAAAGTAGGTTTGTGAAAAAGAGACAAGACTTTACCCGTACCTGTGTGTGTAAATATAGGACAAGTAAGTATTGTGTACGTAACTGAAAAGCAATATATATATATATATATATATATATATATATATATATATATCGGTAATGTTTATCACAAAACGGATAAAAGACATTTATAAGGATACACGACGGTGTACAGTATTAATAATAATATATTGCATGGTTCATATTTTGAAATCCTATTACATATAGAAAACTCTAATGGCAAAAAAAATAAAAAACTACAAAACTGTAGGAGAAACAATAAATATCATCTTGAACTGATTTATATGTAGAATCGTTTTAAAGTATATATGTGGTGATTAAGTTTTTTTTTGCTCGTAGAGTGGGTAGGTATATAACATTTTAAAATAACACAAAACTATTACGTAAGATTTACAAAACATCTGAAGGATTTAAAATTTAAATCAGTAAAGTTCCTTGAAATAAAATAAGTATTAATTAATATATGTATAGTATGTTATAATTAAAGCCCGAAATTCGTCAGAATTAGTTTTAAGGAAATTGATTTGTAAATATTAGTTTTAACTAACTAAAACTAGAATTAACCTGCAGGATTTCAATGTTGATATTATTTTTAAAATATAATTTTGTAACAAAATTCAATTTGAAATTAGTATTACATTTATTATTTCTATTTTGACA
This sequence comes from Chaitophorus viminalis, assembly GCA_025469195.1. Classification (NCBI taxonomy): domain Eukaryota; kingdom Metazoa; phylum Arthropoda; class Insecta; order Hemiptera; family Aphididae; genus Chaitophorus; species Chaitophorus viminalis. Next base: position 117,495 of record JAIPRK010000766.1, on the reverse strand, counting down.
AATAACAAGGCAAACTATCGTGGCATTTAGAGTTATATAAAATTTATAACTTTTTTTTTATACAAGCAGCGATTTGTAACACACCTATTTGTTTTTTACATAAAACTGTATTAAGTTTGAAAACACATTAAGATAAATTTGACCGGCTTTCTACCTACTATTGAATCCATTAAAATGATTTCGACCGGTAGGGCGATCAATTATTGACTATCGTACATACCTAACAATAATTGTTAAGTTAAAATAAAATGCAGTGATGACTGAGTATCTAGCACTTGTTCTGGTTCTAGGTAATTTAGTCTTCGCGCAGCCGCAACGAAATCTTCCGCGGGATCAGGACAATGTTATCAAAGATCGCTTGTAAAAATATATGTGAAACAAATCGCTGCCTATGTAAAAAAAATAATATTTTATGTAACTCTAAATGCCATGATAGTTTGCTGCCTTGCAGATAAAACAAATGATAAAATTTATACATTTTTTCGAATTGACTTTTATTAAAGAATTTTATTTTAAAGCTAGTATCAATATTGATGTCTTAGTTAGTTCTATGGTTTAACTAGTTAAAACTAGTTTTGACGTATTTCAAGTTTTAACTGTGACATCAACATTACAATCCTGGTTAATTCTAGTTTTAACTAGTCAAAACTAGTTATCAAAAATCAATTTTGTCAAAACTAGTTTGAAAAATGTCGTGGTTCAACTCTAACATATTATGTATACTTAAGTATAAATAGTATAATGATTGATGATTACAATATACATATAACTTAAATAGTTTGAATACTTATGCATTTATAATTATTAAATGTGCAGAACGAAAAAATTCGCAATAATATTGTTCATTATTTTTGTAAATTCCAATTGTAGTGGCCTACTATTAAAGAGGTATGCTTAAAAAAGTAAATTAGAACATTTTGATAATAATTTTTATTAATATATACAGATGCAAATATGTAATTTTAATTGTTCACTAACTAATTCTTCATGCAATTTACTAAATTATATTATATTATAAACTAAACCTGTTCACTCTAAATTATTTTTTTTCTATTTGTATAGCTTTATCTACAGTATACTCGTAAAAATCGTCAAATAATTTTAAAAGAAATTATTTTCGTTAGATTGATTTTAGATAAATTGCGATTAAATGCGTGTACATTTTATACTATATTATTATTATACTAAATTTATTTTATACTTATTATTATACTACCTATATATTGTGTATTATTTATATGTAATCAAAATGGTTTTTGATAAATCCCTCACAGATAATTGACATTAGGTAATCAAAACTTTCAATTGTCACATATAATATTACGTTTTTATACTTGGCATTTAGTTAGATGTATTCAGAATATATAAACACACGCAGATTATAGATTAAAAAACCTAAGAAAAATTATTGTTCTTATTTAATCAATATAATTTGAGGTTATGTTCAATCTTAACTTACTAAACCAACTCAATGACATAAGTTCTCCGTCGGTTGATCGGAAAATTCGATCATATGCTGTGGTATTTTATCATTATAAATACTTCGTAAGACGAATGCGTACACTTAATTTATACATTATATTGTACACACATATGCAGTATATTATTATGTTCTTGAATATGGCTTCTACAATCAAAACTGAATCCCTAAGCTGATTATTTTATTGCGAGGCGAAAAGTATTAAATTTTATTTTAGATCGAATCGAATAGTATATTATTATAAAAGGTGACGATTCAATTTGATTACTTCCGTTTTTAATGACACAATAAAATTTTTTTATGAACTATTGAGTGTATCTGAATAAGTTTAGATGGAAAAAAAGGCGATTTATGATGATGAAAATTTTAGAGTCGGCATCCTTATTGTATGGTTTAATCGTGTTTCTTTTTCATAATGACTATTTCAGGGAATTGCATATCAACGACTATCTGGTCGTAATGGTTGAATGGTAACTATATAGAACTACAAAACATCGCATATTTGTTGAATAATTTATTTGGAAATAATATTAATGATAGGATGATTTTAAAATGTTTTATTTTTGCGTCAGCAGCAGCAGAAATTAAAAAACTAACTCATCTTTTATCTAAGCCAAAACATTTTACTAGAATTTATTATTTGAGACGACCATGAGATTCTTTGTTACTAGTTTATTACCAAAGATTATTAGCACACTTATCAGGGATTCACCTCTTTCTCTATGACGTTAGGTACGAAACATGTACACACGTTACTCCAGGTGGAGGGAAAATTATGTAATGCTATAGAACGACGGCTTACAAAAGGTGTGCGGATGTTGTTTGCCTCGAGGATTGTTCACCCTTTGCCAAAAATTGAACCAATAGCCACGTGTATCGCGGTCAATCACATGACGAGTCCATAGAGAAAAATAATAACCGAACATTTCGGAATATTGTACTGACGTTTAATGTGGTTGTTAATATCAAAAAATTATATAATTGTTATGGTAAAATGATCGCAACAGTGTAAAAATAGTATTTTTAAATTAAAAACTTAATTAATTTTAAATTATAATTACTTGCATATTACAAATGAAAAATATGGTTTAGTCAAACTTACACTTTATACATTCCTTTTAGTAAAATAAACCTCGTTTTGATGGATTACACAGAAAACTACAACTTTTTACAACTGTTGCAGAAGGTATACCTACATAAATGTAAAACTATTTATTCATATAAATATAAAATGGTACAAAAAAGAAGTGCGTATATGCTTACTAGTATATTATGTTTCTAGTCACGCACTCACAATTAATTTAATGCATTCGTTTATTCATTTAATATTTTGAAATTAAATTTATTAAATAACGTGGAAACTCATCAATAGTATTATAAGATAACTGGGTTGAAACTATATATTTAAATTGGACGATGCATCTCAAAGGTTTTCATTTTACTTGTTTGTCTCGCAAAATAATGATACAAAAATTAATACTGTGACAATATTATGTCATTCTTAAATAGTAATAATCTTAAGCGAGCGAAATGTGCGTAATGCGTCTTTTATTGTGTCTGGTTCAGTGATCTGCATTGGTGTTAACTTTCATTATTATTTAATTAAAATATCTCAGCAACGGGATTTTCCGTACGTATACACGCATACAATAATGCTATGTCAAATTTACTTTTTTTCCATGCATGGTTGACACTTATATTATATTATCTTGAACATGCGTTAAATGATTTTTGACGTTTTACGGTAATTGAAAAATGAGTTATTTATTCATTATTATGTTTATTGTATGAACGAATTGTGTTTCGTTATTAAAAATGTCATTGTGTAGTATAATAATAATATCCACCACAGCGGACAAGGTCGTAACTCAGTTTTCCACTCTTTCAACCATTACCACGATATTTCTTGACTACCGGTGAAAACCACACAAACTCGATAACTTTATTAAAAAAAATCTTCCGTCAATTTCTTCGGCCATCATCGGCTATATATCGGTGTTAAAAATAATTGAATTATTAATTCAAACGATTATCCGATGCAGTAATCGAACATCGGGTTCGAAGGATTTCATATAAATAAGCGTTTTTGCTCGTTCGTCTTACATTTACCTGCTCATGTCTTCCGTACATACGTTACTATAATAACTATATTAACTGCATGAATATTTTCTGGAAAATGCAGTGGCAGCGTAATCATACATAGTTTAGTTCATACGTCACGACCGTATATATGAGCGACGTCCTCACGTTAGAATTATTATTATCCGCACATATGACATGCGCACTAAGCGCAGTTCGATAATTATTATGAGTTTTTCTTGTGCGGCCTACGAAATACGCCTCCGTACGGTTGGGCGAAATGTTCTTGTGTCCGCATAAACGCGTGTAGGTTTCGGGTTACAACGATCGGATCGGGACATACCATTGGTCACGCGCTAAGAATAAAATCATAATATCCACAGATCATAGTAAATCATATGGACAGTGTGGACAGTAACACCGACCTGACCGATGTTTCGCCGTGGTGCGTCGTTATTGTTAAAGTGTTCTGAACAGGATAAAAGGTCCGTCCATAATATTGTGCAGCAGGAGTCGATAAAAGGATATGCACGATTATTCATCTCGCGTAACCAGCGATGTACGGCAGTACCAGTGGATAGGGGTGAATAGATTCGGTTGATTGTGACACGAACGGGGAGAAAGAGTGTCACACACAAGGGAAGTGGTATTTATTGGACATTTTCGACGAAAAAGAAAATCCGTTCCACCTGTTGAGCTATATGGGAGACTTCACATTGTGCTTGTGATTTATCTATGTGTATCCGCATCCATGTAATTTTCCTTTTATTATTATTATTACTATTATTTATTTATTTTGTTTTCATTTTTACGCTCTGACCGTTGGGAAAGGCGGGGGAAGGGATAACCGTACACCTGCCGATGGGTCAAAAAATACGTGGTGTACATAGAGCACGGCTAAATTGCCAGTAACTCCGTTCATCCGTAACGCTCAAAGACAACCCAGTAGGTAGACGGTTAATCACATAACATGCTCTGTGTACACTACATTCACGGGTATACAATACAATGTATACTATCGTCATCTATATTTATCGTTATCACTGTGCTAATATCATAGGTACAAAATATTATATTAATATTATATTCTTTTTTTTTTTTTGTTTTTTTTTTTTTGATAAATCTTGCGAGCAATACGCATGCGCGCCCCCGCTTACCTTGTCCATTGTTAACTATTACATGACATTGCACCACTATTGCACCATTGCACTGCGGCGTTACGGAACGACGTCGACCGGATGAGGATACAAGTGGACTTTTGCACGTGTGGGCAGATAAAAAAGTGCAGTTTTTGAGACGCAGCGATCACAATGAATGAGTGGTATTTGGAATTTATATATATTATCGATGATGTATATAATATGTAGAGAGAGAGAGAGAGAGAGAGAGAGAAAATGTCGGTGTGTGAGTGGGTGAGAGAGAGAACGAACGAAATTCGTAGAGTGATACGGCGATAACCGTTGCGCGGCGGATGAGACGACACACAGGCGGAGCGGTAGAAGGAAATAATAATAATAATAAAAAAAAAAAAAACGGTTTATCTCCCGAAAATCCTGTCGCGCGTGCCTCGGAGACCGCGTGTGCCGTTTGCTACGCAAAACCGACGCGACGTGACGACGCTAACACCCGAACTACTGACGACGACGACGACGACGTTCGGTGGCCGCCACGCGGATTCCAACAGCCGTTCATGACTGGCAGCGGGACGAGTGGCGGAACCCGAGGGCTACGGGTGGGCGCGAGTGTGCGCGCTTGCGTATACCACCGCCACGGATGGCCCTCAGACGTACTCATCGTACGCGGTCGGGGCAGACGGTCTTCGTCGTCGAAATTACTGGTCATACACAGCTCTTGTACGATTCACGTCGTATAACGATATTATAATATATTTTTACGTCCGTGAACTATTCACGAGTGCGTCAGGAATAAAGAGTCACGCCGGTTTTGCTGAGCAGTGCACAAATAACGTACACGTTTTGTCCCCCCCCCCCACGGAATAATATTTTTTGTATTACCACCACTGTTGTGAAACCCTCCCCTCACCAGAGCGTGTACTAGTTATGAAATTATATATGTGTGTGTGTGTGTGTGTGTGTTTGTTTGCACTTTTGTTCAATTCAATTACACGTTTACACGTCATATTAATGCTGGAGATTTTGACATCGAACGAATTTCATATAATCTCTCAGGTACCTTTAACTATAGAAAATGAAATTATTTCGATTTGCAGAAATTAAAAAAATTGTACGCAATGAACTGATAATGTTATTTTAATGAACATTTTTAGACTTTTGGAAGTGTTTTTATGTTTTTAAATATCTTATAAACTGATAAATATAGTATATTAAATTGATTTCCTTAAACCCTTCCTGAGAATAAATTTTGGTCTGGCTATGGCCACGTGTGTTTGTGTATACGACTATACGTATATGCCAATGTGTGTGCCTAAAGTAAGAAGGATAAATATTTAGGGGTAAACATCCCTGGAGCCTTTAAATCTGACAAAATCGTTGTGTGCACATCCTGAGCCATGTGCAATTTGAAATATCACCTGAATCGATTTCTAGTCTTGAAATTCGGATTTGTTCTCGTCTTCCTTCATCACTTTTCATAAACCTAAATACAATTACTCAATACTTGAATAAAAGCCATGTCTATTTTCATAACTTGTTGTTTTAAGTTGAGGAATAACTGTTTAAAAGATTAAAATTCTTATACAAATATTAATAATTAATATATATATAAATAGATGACAAATAATTTCTGATTGATAAATACTCAATTATATCTACCTTATAAAATCAGGTAGTCATAGATTAAACCCTTATGATCGACATACTTATAATTATCCATCGATTCTAAACTAAAATAGAATCTGTAATTATAATATACTGTTTATGTCAACCATGATTTGTTAATTTTAAAACTTAAAACCTATGGATTCTGTAATCCACTTATCTCGTGATTTAGTACATTATTAACAAATAAAATTCAAAATGTTTAGTTCGAGAATTTTATTTCACATAATATTTTATGCTACGTCTGGTGTACCTCAGGGGGATCACTTATTATATTTGTTACTCTTGCTTTACATTAATGATATATCAAACATAAAATATTCTAAATTTATCTTACTGGAAGATAATTTAAAATTATTCAAACAAATTTGCTATTATGAAGATGCAGTCGTTCATCAAAAGGATGTAAATTATTTTAAATGGTGGTGTTATGATAATGGTGTGTTACTAAATATATGAAAATGTAAAATTATCTCATTTTCCCAAAAAAATAACACTATTCATTACGATTACGATATTAATAAACTTGCTATCTCTAGGGTAAATTAAGTAAATGATCTAAGGTACCTATCACATTTGATTCAAAATTTTTCTTCAACCAATTAAGTTCAGTTTCTATCACCAATAAAGTGTTAGCTAAATAAGGTTTCACAAAACGTACATGTAGATATTTTCATGGTATTTCTTTAGTGCGTTCTCATCTTGAATATGCGCGTTAGTATGGAGAAATAAAACGTTAAATCAATCACAATGATTCTCGAAAGTGCAAAATAATTTTTTTGTGATTCTTATGCTACCAATACAACGTATGTAGAACTCCTTGTTGAGGTTATGATATTGCATATATATTTTTTAGAACAATGCCATTAGATAAAAGATTTCAATTATGGGTACATTGGGCAATAAAATTTATGTACGAACTATTGAATAATTTTGTTGACTATCTAAAATTAATAAAGCGTTAAAATTTACAATCAATCTTCCTAATGCAAGATATAAACACATACTTTATTTACCCTGTATTTCAAAAAATTACCTTTTTTTATCTGCTTATATTTTGATGTCAGTCAATAGCTAAAATACATTTCTGTCATGCAACACTCTCAGATTTTGAAAAAAATACTTTTATAAACTCTTAAAATTATTCATAAATATTTAGTAATAAAAAAATAATATTGTCACTAGGTATAACTTATATGTTATAACTTATAAAATATAAATTAATTTATTATCCTTTTCTTGGTGACATCTAACACCACAAATTGTTAAGGCCACAGCTATAAATCTATTTCGTTAACTAATGGTAAAAATAAGTAAATCGTACTTGCCATAAAAGTTCAACATAAATACTCAAAATACCATAACATTCATAGTATGCCACAGCTTGAAAATTATATCATACTATAACTTTCCTACAATATTAAATACATATTTAGATTTCGTTACATTACTTTTCGTTTCTCTTCGTAGAAATAATAATAATAATATATATTTTCGGATTGGAACTTTTTAAGTATTAACAGCCATTATAATATTATGTAATAGTTTTCATTGAGTTTAATCCAACTCTTATTGAATCATAAAACATATTCCCGAATATAACATGCCTGTTTTATTTCAATTTCTTTTATAAAATATCTTTACAAAAGTAAATCAGTCTATGAAAATCATATATTTCTACTTAGGTACTCATCTAAAAATAGAAAATATTGAGCGAATGTAAAATTCCATACGAAACATAGCAGATAAAATCACCCTTGGGTATGTCTACGTAAGTTACTAAACGATAAAAAATATAACGCGTTTCCTTCCAAATTTATTCTTACATAGAACAGACAAAACAGTTAGTGTGGTTAACATTTGTTCGTTTTTTATTTTATAAATAATATATTCTAATTTTTAATAAAATTGTATTATATTAAAATAATCTATTAAAAATACTTATTTAATATGATAATATTAATGTAATTTGAATTTATGAGGCTTATTATAAAAGCTCAAACTCAGTCAAACGTTTATCATGATCATACTGTGTTATTTGATTTAAGTTGTATCCTAATATTTTGTTTTTATATTTATATAATTTTTTTTTCGTTTATTTTGCTTATTTTTGGAGGTCTATAATTGATCCTATTTTAATATCTTATTTATTTGTTTAAAATATTTTTAAGGATTCTATTATTTTGAATATGTTGACGATTACAACAATTTGACATTTGTACTTTTGATTAACTTACTTTTGTAGTACGTGCTATGCTTTGTATGGGAACATACTCTTTCCCAAAATATTAACTAGTTTTCAATATTAAACAATTTCATTTTAAACATTTAAACCTACCTATATTAATTCCTCTAAATAATTATACACATATATTATACACTATATAATATAAATAATATATATATATATATTTGATCAGAATATAGAAAGTTTTAATAGTTTTGAAGTAGTCAAATTTAATATTCAATATTTAATCAACGTAAATAACAATTGTAAAATAATTTATTTAAAGTTTAAACATACTTCAACTATAATTTTAATATTAATGAAAGAAACACGAAACATCGTATCCATACTCGTAGGCAACAAAATATGTACAAACAATGATTGCATAGTAAATCGTGTGACAACGAAATATTGCAGTTCATCATAAATACTTGTTGAATAAAATTATTTTAATAGGTTTTTTTAAGCATATTTTAATATATGTTTGTATCTGTTTTGTTGTAAAATATATAGGTCATTGTGGTTTTAGCGAATAAGCATTCTTTTGATTGCTCATTGTGCATATTTATGTATTTGGACATATTATGGCCATTGTGCATTTTCGTAGTTTCTGGGAATAGATACTGTCCGGGAAACATTCAAAAAGGAAAAAAAAGAACAAACGTCAGCGCCCATCGCCACAGAAAAGACGCTGTTTCAGCAACACATGAGGAATACTTTAGGAAGTATCAAAGTCGAGAAACGGGACTGTCATTTCCACGGGTTAATGGAAATCCAGTCACCTCCGCGGGTTAGCGGAGGTGCTGTTGTTTTCGTGGATTAGTGAAGACTACGGTGTGATTGTTATTTTTGTACGCGAACGATTTTTTATGTTACATTTCGATTTTTTAATAGTAGTGTTTTTACCATTCATTTTTGAGTTATATTTTTATTTGAGTTTTCCTTTTATTTGATATCCTAAGGTTTTGATAAAGAAAGTGTTTTAGACGATCTACTTCTAAAGGTACTAAGGTGGTGTTATAATATTTTTTATCCCATACTTGATATCGTTGGTTTGGTAAGAAATAATAGAGTAGATCTCTGCCGGGAAATTAATCTACCGAAAAATATCTGTTTTATACGTCAAGCCTTTGCGTGGCATATACGACAGATTGGATTTATAACTAATTTATAACTAATTTACTATAAAGGCACATCACAAGAAGCAGGTAAATGAACATCAGAATTTTTTTTTCTATACCTACATGCCTAAGATCTTTATGCTTATATTTGAGTTAGCATTTTAGTATAGTATAAGAAGATTTAATGTAGGGTAATTTTTTTTTTTTCTCAAAGCAATTTTAAAGTTTTCAATGTGGTTTTTTTTATAAAATTTTTAGTCGATAATAAACATGTTAAGCATTGAATAATATATAATATGTTAATATATACTTTAAATTCCCTTTACCTTTTGTAAAAATAAACAGAAAAAATTCATAGCACACAGGTAATAAAATATAGTAGTTAGATATTTTTCTGGAATCACATAACTTGAAAAACTACTAGAATTCATTGAATTTAAAATTACATGTAGGTGATTTACAAACTGAATATGTGATATTGAATAAATATCGTTATTTATTCAACATCCCACTCAAGTTCAGTTAGTCTTGTACTCTACTATGTAAGGGCTTCGCAAACATGATTTGTTTCTTTTTACTTGTTTATAATTATGATATATTAAAAAAGGGTACTCATGTTTTAAAATCGTGTGTAAACATTTCATTATGAGCTTATTGTATTCCATAAGTCATTTTAATTTTTACAACATTACTAAAGACTAAAGTAATACTAATGAAAGTAAATTTTGAATACATTTTTCACGAACCTGGTATTATATTCCTATCCCTTTTCTCTATATTTTTCTCCTACTAAAACTTAGGAGGTGCCTTGTAATGGCCGGTATTTATCTACCAAAGCGTAAAGCCATTTTAGCCTCTTTATAATCTGCATCCGTAAATATGGCTGAAAATAAAAAATACGTCAGGTATACTATAACTTATAAGCAATAAACCTAAGAATTATAATAATTTTTGTATGGCGTAATAAATTTCTACAGACGTGAAGAAAATACGAACACCAAACTTTATTACTTTCGTTTCATAAAAAAATAGTTTGAAAAATAAATAGAAACACATAATAATAATATGACATAAAGTGACATAAAAACAGATGTTATATTTCTAATCAAATAATATCTTAAAAAAGTATAAACATAATATTATAAGGAACAATATTATTTATTATTAATAGACTACAATGTTTAACTATACTATTTAATAAATATAAACAGAATTGTAACATTTAAGTATATTGTACTTTTCGTTTTCGTATATTATTATTATTTATTATGAATAGTACTTAAATTTTCGAACTTATCAAAATAATTGTTATTATATTTTCATAAATGTTTTGAAATATTATAACTTATAATTTAACGCCGATATTATAGACACAACAGTCAATGGTATTAACATAAATTGGATTTATTTTGCCGAAATGTTGTATATTTGGTTGCTTTTATAGTATTAAAGAATATTGCTCAAGTCATACATCCATTAAATAAGTTTATTTGATATTTATCGTAGCCTCGTAAGTGTCTACTCCGAAGTAGATAATATGGAAGAGTTAATCAATTCTGCATTTATAAATAATAGAAATATAAGGTCAGCCAAGCTTTTGTTTCATCGACATGATTTGATTAGTTCAACGTGTTTTGCTTTATACTATGAACGAAAAGCACTAATTTTTAAATACTATTAACACAATGTGCAGTTTATAAACAAACATAATAATATAAAATATAAATTATCAACTTTGGTTGAAAATATCAATTTTTCAGTTGCACGCCATGACGGTGAGACTTTTCTAAACAATATTTGCGTATATTTGCGTATTGAATGTCATAATAGCAGAAATAAATGCACTTTCTATGTATAGCGCGTAAAACAAATTTACAAATGCATATCATTTTTTAAAAATAAGCATTGAAGTACTGGTATAATGTACATATACATATTTTTTTTTTTTTTTTTGGCCAGTTTAGATAAATGACAAAACTGAGTATCTACAACCATCGACAAATTTAGTAATCGCATAAATCAAAAAAAGTTAGAAACTTTTAATAATAATATAATGAATTTAATATTATCTACTTTTTTTTTATATTTAGACTTAATTTAAACTGTGCAGTATTTACATTTACTCAAATGTTACAATACTAAAGTATTATCCAGCCATGGTGCACGCTAGTTGGTGGTTAATAAAATTACAAATACTGCGTATCATGAATGGGTTTTTTGTTAATACGATATCGTCCCATGCAACGCATGTGATATTGATTCTTTCTCGACGGGTTATTTTCGTGACTCATTGTCCGATACTTGTTTTAGGGTTTTCAACTTTTTGGGTTTTATTTTTGATTATACTATTTCAATTTAATTTTTAAGTTTATATTTTTTTCACGTTGTCAACAATATTTTTTATCCTCTCTTCGTCAGATAAGTTTAATAATGCAACTGTATTTGATTCAAGTATAATGAATAAGTATATGATTACATGTTGATAAATTTTATAATTTATTTAGAAACACCGGTGTCGTTGTATGAACGAAGGAGGTGTAATTAGCTACAATGGATCTTGGAGTCCACATTTTTCTCTGGATTTTTATCAAGATACTTTCACAATAAGGAGAAATTGATATCAGTTTTATAATACTCGGTATGAATATATGCCTTGACACAGAATCAAACGATTTAAATAATTCTAGTCTATATAGTTACTTTATATGTTGTATTAACGGAAAATAAAATAATACAATAATCTAATAAATAATATAAACACTCAGACACGTGTACATATACTCGTTATACTCGTATTGTATATGTATAAATATATATTTATATATATATATATATATATATATATATATATATATTGCAATTTCTACTTTACAGGAGACCTTTGGATTCTTCTAAAGGGTAAAGTGCCTTAAGTAAGTTTTTCAATTATAACTTTTATGTTCTGCAATAAAGAAATTCTTTGAACATTTTTGGTAATCGTAGCAATTAAAAATATTTTATCCAACTAATCGAATTTCGTTTTTAAATGTAAAGAACTATTTGAAATAATTAAAATTGTTTTATTAATAATACAGTTTTTATTTAAAAAAAAATCCATCATTTGTTAAAATTCTTTACTTTTTTATAGTGAAAATTGATTGTTATATATTTTAAATACGTCTTTGTATTTTTGCTCACGAACATTTTTTTCAAAAAAAATAAAATATTAATTCTGAAATATACTTCGTAATGCAAAATATTAAAACAATAAATACGTTATTGTAACTTATAAGATGTACCCCTGTACTCGTCTACTTAAAATAATTACTTTTCTTAGTCGTCCTGCATAATGTTACAGTTTTCAGAAAATAACGGTTGTCATAACCTGTTGATCAAAAATTCACCAAATATTATAAGACAAAATGTGACATTTTCGTAATATTGTTCGATAGAATCATAGATATCAACATATTGTACATTATTATTCTCAGGGTCATTGATCCAATCTTGTTCATATTTATTTTATTTAAATTTTCTTCTTTTCTCGTTCTTTTGGTGTACTGTCTCTTCGTATGTATTGTCTACATAATACTTTTAGCTAGGGCTCGAAAGTTATAGAAGCTAAAACCGACAAAAAATTATAAAATATGATGCATGAAAAAAATGATAAATTTGCAAAAAAAATGTAAAGAACATAAATACATTTTTTTTAAATTAAAAAAAACAACTTATGTTGTAAATAATATGTAAATAATAATATTCAACTGAAAAACTAGTTTAAAAATATATTAGCACTTAGCAATACATATGAGGTAAAATTTGACAGAAAATGTCTGTACCGAAAAAATTTCTTTCAACGTCAGTTGATGTCATCAAAGTGTATTTACCAAACTTATAAGAAAATATAAAATATTATGCATAATATGTGCAACAAATATACTCTTTTTCCCTAAAACTTGTGAAGCATGTAAAATATATGTGTTTATTTTAAATTTTTGATTTTTAAGCTCACCATTTTATACTTTGCTAGTTTGACAGGCTATAAGCCGAGAGCATATTGAACAATATGCAACTACTGCAACTTCTAAGCTCTACTTATAATATAGCGCTCGTGTGTCTTTTTATTATCAGCTGGTAAGACTTATCAAACCAAAGCTTAATGTTGGCTTGTATTATGTATTAATGTATATTAAAAATGTTTATTAATTTGTATTAACGTATTTGTGTTTCCATACGTTGGTATTATAATGTTATTGTATTCGGTTGTTTTAAATTTCCAATAAGAAAGCGGGACTTGGGACAGGAACCTACCAATATGATTACCTATTACTGTATACGTTATTATATACTTTTTCAAATAATTTTATGGTGGGCTGATACGGTTTATACGTACTTATAAGTCGTTATTTCTCTGTTGTTTTCTTGTCTACTGCAGAACACCCATGCACGCAATAATGTAATATACCTTAAAACGATTGTGACCAAAACATGTTAAGTGCATGCAGCCCATATTCCAGTCTCTTGTTAAGTTTCAGCACGACTCGTTCCATTATCCTGGCCCCGGGGGTCTTTCCGGGTAAAGAGCACCCGTCCATGGTGCGATTACAGTATAGTTATCGGATGACATATTTATATGTATTGCTATACAATATCGCAAGAGTCTTTGACTTTTAAATGGCAGCTGGAAGCTACACACTACAACATTATGCCGTCGCACAGATGAAAAACCAACACTATCGGTCATCAAAAATATTAGAGGTAACATTAATCGCACGTTTTACCAAGGATACCATTATAACATCGTCGGTGTACTTCATCGACCTGGGCTATTTTTTAATCAATAATTATGCTTTACGTACGTGGTCTAATACTATCTAAGTACTTAATAATTAATATTTAAAGTGTTATCCATAAAATATGCTCAATAATTAACAAGAGTATGTACGAAGTTATATTTCATACTATAATTTATTAGTAAACATTTTTTTTTTTTTTTAATCGTTCATTGATTAACTTTTAATTTCACATGGATTATCTATAACATTGATTTTAAAACTTAGTTCCGCAGCACACTGGTTTGCCGCAATATTTTATAAATAATAATATTATGCATAATAAAGCAAATGATGGCCGTGTCATAAATTATCTTGGAAGAAGCACAGTATGCTGCGTAAAAAAAAGTTTGAAAACCACCGTTCTACTCTATAATATTTTCTTTCTACTATTGGATTTCATCATATTTTTCGGATAAGTATAAAGATTGCATTACAATAATTATACCTCAAAATAATAAATTAAACTAAGTAACCATGAATTTCGCATTGCTAACACTTTATATTTTAGAAATATATATAGTATATATTATACATGTAGATTCTTTTCATTTATCGGCATTCATATTGCTATTGTATGTAACAGTATCGTAACTTAGTGTACACAAGCAATTATTGTACAATATTTTAAGATTGATTGTATGAAACTTAATGAAGAGTATTAAAAACTAAAAAGAATCATATTTCTAAATACAAGAAATAATTTTATATATTTTATACTTCGTTTTAATCGGTGATTTTATTTATAGTTCGAACTTGTGTTGAACTGTTAATTCTTAATCAAACGAATTATAATTATATGATATTTAATAAACTATAAGATACTAAAATTTTAATACTAATGTGTGTGTACAACTCATAAATGATTTAATGTCTTAATTAAATTTATAATTTATAGAAATGAAACTTAATTGATTTAATTTACCTATGCTAACATCAATCAATCGTTGATAGGTGTTATAATATACAAATTCCCATCCAGACGTCTAAAACGAATATGTTTTTGCGACCGATTTCCTGCAATGTAAATCAAGGCAATTAAATATTATATAAAAAAACTGTACAAGTTTGAGTATCATCAATGGATTCCTGCGATGATTCGTGACTGAAAAAAATGTGTATTATTGTTTATTTTATATCGTAAATTTATAAACAAAAAATTAATAGAATATATTATATAATAATTGCATTAAACACATATAATTATTATGTCAATTAAATATAGATTGTATATTACAAATAAATAAAAATAATAATAATAATAATAGTATAATATAATTTAAGGATTAAACTGATATTTACTAAAAATACTTTTTTGTCTTGTGATTTGTTTTAATTCAATTTAAGTAAAAAAAGAAGAGATGTGTTTCTAGTGTAATACTAAATTTTTATAACTGATATTTGTTATAAATTATAGTATATATTTTAAACGCATATTAAGTTTGTTCAAAATAAGAAATATAAAAAACTTAATCAAATAAAACTTTTTTATTCCTATGCGTTATTATATCACTGTTCAAAAATACATATTTTGCATTGGTGACTATTAGCTTAAAAAAATATTAAATATTATAAAGTTTGATATAAAGTTTTACTGAAAAGTTGGTATGAATGGTAATGATTAACAAACGATATATCCAGTAATGCAAAAAATATAAGTGTATGTTAATGTAACATAAAAAATTAACATAAATTAATAATTTATTTAAAATTATATTTTTTCATTATTTATAATTGATTGCCAAATTAATCCCAAAAACGAAAGACCAATTTATTATTATTCCTCTACATACATATATATCAAATATTCATGTACGTACAAAAATAAATAAAAATATGTGTGTGTAAAATCTTATAGCTTTTTTCAATCTCCTCTGTTTTGTTAGATTTTAGTTTCTTGCCAATATTAAAAGTTAAAATCAAACATATGTCTTTAAAAGACATTTTTAATTAACTACAAACAATATTGTACATTTATATAAGTAATTTATTGCATTTGTTCGATTTCTTTATAATTCAAATATACGAAAATAGATTTACTTGCTACTTTAATTCAGAATATCAGTTTTATGTAAAGAAGTATGAATACCGATATGATTTAATTTATTATCATAGAACATATAGAGTGATTTATTTTCGTTTTTAAATAAGATCTTTTTTAGTACTCATTTATTCTAAATTAAACATGGTCTAATATAATATATGATGAGAAGTTTGGATTCTATCCGTAAAGATCAAGATTAAAAAAAAAGTTTGAACTTAAAGTAAACTAACATAATTTTCACGTTCGTTAAATATTGTGATGGACATTTATTTATAATCAACCGGCTGTGACTACAAATTCTATATTATCGATCGATAGGTAGAATAGTGTAGTGGTAAGAATGTCAATTATGTTCGCTTATTATATAATGTAATTAATTTTTTTTTAAAAAAATCCGTATCGAGAACTCAACGTCACTGCTGTCAAGTTGCTATAATAAGGAAGGAATTCCCCCCCTCCCCATCCGAGTGACGAGGAATCGTAGACAAATATTTCGCAAGAGTTTAATACATATAAGGGAAAAGAAAAAATTACCCGTCCGTTGTTTGGCACAACTATAGGTTATTGTAATGCACGCGCCAGTCTCTCGAAAAAATAAATATAAAGAAAAAAAGTGATGACCCTTCAGTTTCGATAGTTATTTAACTATTTTCGACCACGCTAATAGAAAATCATATAGGTAGGTAGTATGGGACTGACTCATATATAGTAGTGGCAGATCGGTATATGACATAGGGGAAGGGAAGTGAATGATAGAATTATAGACGATGTATAATACAAAAAAAAAAATGAAAAGAAAATACATTGTTTTCTGTCTTAAATAATTTATCAGCCGACTCGCCGGAATCGATACCCCCGCAACTGCATTGTCGGCGACATGTGAGGTCGCAGAGGTCACCAAAAACAAGGGCGTAAATCGTGACATGTTATGGTATACACGCGGAAGGGTTATACCCGTGATATCTACCCCCATGCGAACGTATCACGTAACGTGCTCCAATAATTATTCATGCGGCGGCCGATGATTGACGGACGCAATGGCGCCGCTGGCACCGCAGTAGGTCATAGTCAAGAATATTAGAAACTGACCTGAATAGCGCATGAATAGCTACCATTGCATGTGTCTTGAAACAATACGGATTATTCCGAAATAGCAACAAACGACGCGTGTTCCATCAAGCTCGAACGGATCGCTTTTGTCTCAAAATTATTTCTAGTACATTACTATTCTATGTCTCGATGATCACCGCGATGAAATTTCGTATTTTCGTAACATTATTCCACGATCGTTTTGTTTTAATTTTTTTTTCTGCAATTTTTACCTTCATCAAAATAAAAAAACTGAAGCAACGCTGGAGAAAGAAGCGTTTTGTTAACAATATTAATAATATATATATATATATTTTTTTTTTATAATGTAAATATTGAATTAATATTTACGGTATATAATACACGAGTATATCCCCGACATCTAATTGGAAATCACCTTAATCTAAATATCAAATTATTAGATTATTGCAATCGAGATTTATTCATTTTATTGCTCATTGATTGAGATATTTCCAACATCCTTGAATCTGTAGATGCGTGGGTACCCTTAAATTGAAAAAATATCTAATCTATTTTTGTCTACCATTTATTATTTAAGAACATAAGCATCATACAAAATATCGTTTTTAATCAAGACATTGGAAAAAGTTCATCGAGTCCACCGAAAAAACACACCGAAAAGTTTAGAAAATTAATACTTATATGATGTCGAACTTAAATATATTATGGTCATTGGTAACCCAAAATGATTTTGTCTAAACCCAATACATATGTACTAGCCGTTCCTTCCAAATAAATTTTTTATCAATTTGAATAAATTAGTTATTGGTATTAAGTAATAATATGATATTCAACAGTACAATATTCTTCGGTAATTTAAATGTATTTTTCATTCATAAAAATATAAAATAGAATTACTCGAGACTATTGATTATATGACTTTGTTATTTATTACGTGCATTTAAACGTAGGTATAGTATAAACATTAAGAGAACGCTACACCCGCTTGTATTTTCTGTCTTACAAACTTACAACAGTGCAAATTTTCGTTCAATAATTGATGTTCGCTTTGATATTAGTGTAAACAGACGTATTATCAAACATTTCGAGAAGAACATTATTTGGGTCTCGATTTTAGATTTTTACATTATTTTAATTGCTAGGCAAGTTATGATCATGTAAAATATTATAATTAAAAAATAAAATCATAACCCACTAAAAATTGAAATATTGTAAAAAAAAAAAAAGAACGGGTGGGCCTCGCTTTGCTGTACAGTTGAGGGTGGAGTGTACC
Organism: Chaitophorus viminalis; assembly: GCA_025469195.1. NCBI lineage: Eukaryota > Metazoa > Arthropoda > Insecta > Hemiptera > Aphididae > Chaitophorus > Chaitophorus viminalis. The sequence continues at coordinate 98,591 of JAIPRK010000766.1, read as the reverse complement.
TTGTTTATAGGATAGGTCATCATTACAATGGATTTGTTAAATTTGAATGCAATGATGGATATCATTGTATACGAATAACGATTCTGAACGGAGTTAATATGTTTGTCTAAAATGTATATATAATAATATAGTATTTTATATTTAAATTGAATTATAATGCAATTTCGTAAAAATTTAAATTTATAACAGTCATAAAATTTTTTCCTTTTGGTCCGGTAGAAATTTTTTTATATATTTTTGAAGATTAGCTTATGGACAAACTTGTGTCAAAATTTTGAACCTTAAGTATAAACAGAAAAAATTTTATGAATTTTTATCTACAAAATAACTTGCAAATTATAGTGATTTTGACACATTTTATACAAATTTGAGTTTTATGAGCTTATAAAAAAAAATTGAGTGAAACGATTACCGATATTTTCTAGTGAAGATAAGTTAAGCTTATTATAAAATTTGTATTAAATTTTCGAGAGTTTTCGGCCAGCCTATTAAATTTTATAGGTGTTTAAAAAAAAAAAATTACAAAAATCGAAAATTTAAATTGTCTATAAATAAGTCAAAATACTTTGAAAACTTAATCACGTATAGAAAACACCAATATAAAGATTTGGTGAAAATTTCAAGTTGTTGCGTTGTTGCGGTTTTTCGTTTTTGAGTTAGAGCATTTTAAAAAAAAATGTAGTTTGTAAAAACGTGATTTCGCGTAAAATTTCCCGTTTTTTCGTAATTTTTTTGTCGTTTTTTTCGATTTTTTAAAAAAGTATTGAAAAAATTGAATTTTTGACTTGCCCAAGTACCATCTACATTTACTTTCCTATCAGAAAAGTTGCTGTTTAAGAAAATCGAAGCATTTTTACTACCAAAAATCGTGTCCTCAGACACAAAAAAAAAAAAAAATTAAAAAAAAAAAAAAAAACACACATCATTGTAAAACCAATAGATTCCATCACTCCGTTCAGAATCTAAAAAAAAAACTGACATAGAAACACAGAATATTATATCCATTCCATGATGACAATAGGCCAATTATGCTAATATTAAATTTAACTTACTACAAATCATTTGAACTACTGAACGCAAGTTTGTTATGTTGTACGTTTGTTGGACGTAGACAACATACTATATACGAGTGTAACGTCTTCTGAAGCGTATTAAATTAACCAATTATGTACGTCACTAAAGTCATATGCCTCGAAGAGTGACTAGTATTTGTCGAAAAATAAAGTGCTCCGTCTGTTCGGTACACCAAGAAATAAGGACCAAAGATGAAGATTTTGGATGTAGTCGAAATCAATAACCTTCTAATAATCCGGCAACCCTAACATCTTTCATATATATGTAAATATATTACGAATGTATAATATATGGTATATTATACTGTATGTAAATAATTGTAAAGGAAAAATGAAAAATAAAGTCTGCAGTAGCAAACGAATAGAAATGATAAAAAAAAAAAAAAAAGTTATTTTGATAAAAACCGTGGCAAATATATTGAATTTATATACCTATTGTACAAGCAACCATTATAATTTATTAGTTACTTTTTAACTTTTTAATCAACATTGTCGTATTCTAAAGTATATGAATAATTTTAGAACATGTCAGGATCAATAATAAAACAAGTTCAAAGACTAATTACTGACTCAAGTGCTTTTTTTTATGTCGTTATTTAATGACCATCATAAAAACGAAAATTAACAAAATTAGTAAAGTTAAAAAAAAAAACGAAAAAAATACGTTTAAACAATACACCCACACACTTATTTTAAAGGGTTTATTATAGGTATACCCTATTCTCGATTCATTTTAACTGGTACAATTATAAATGTAATGTATCATTTATATAATGTTGCAAAATTGTTTTGTGAGATTTTACGAGCACGTACTATTTTTTTTCTGTTTTACTTTGATCAGGGATTCGATGACGCAGATGACAAACAAATAACAAAACTAATACAAAATAAACTCGATTCATAAATAACACAGTTTTTCACCTGGTACATTCATAGTACACACTCATCGACTAAGACTAATGTATTGAAACGTTAAAAAATAATATGTAGGTACTACCTATATATAAAAAATAAGATTGAGAATTAAATATATTTAAAAACAAAATATAAACACTCAGCATTCCACGGTATGGCGTACTTTTATTCTAGAAATCGATCTACGTTTGCAAACGAAGAGGTTCACTATCTACTATCAAAATTGAACAATCATGCGTATTACAAGTAGGTTAGTATTTTATTCTATAATGTAGAACGTACATCATACAAACTTATCCAGTTTGATTAATATTAATCATATTATTTAGTCTGTGATCACATTAGCATTTAATTAACTATAATGTTACGTGAACTTCTAGTGCGTATTGGAAATGTATTTCCACGTATTTGTGTTGTGTATTAATTGCAAAAAAAAAGTATATTCATGTATACGATTGCGGGATATGGTTAATTCAAAAAGCTGGTTGGTCCCCGCATGGTGTTTGTTTGACACGTTCTAAGTCCGTGTATATAAACAGCTTCATTGACAACAATATTAAGTGCTATACGATTTTACGCGGTCCTTATCGGCAATAACTTTTTAGTTTTTAGGCGCGTACGATCGAGCGCGGTATATAATTCTTACTCCCATGTACCGTTGCCATATTCATAGTATGTGCATGAAAAGGTAAATATTCATGTAGTTTGTGGCGACTAGTCCCTACGATACTATAATATAGTCTATTATAGTAGGTGTAGGTAGGCTGTAATTTATTTATCACTTATTATTGTTGATATAGCGTCTTCCCATCAGTAAGAAGTATAGTTAATTGATTATTTTTTAGAATTTGGATTGTAATTTTATATTGCGTACTTCATATTATGTTATATTTTCATTTCAGTACTAAAAACAAAAATCAATCTGGTGAAAAAAAAAATTCAATTTTTACGAAGGAATTTGCGAAATAAAATCCTTATCTACTTGGCCAATGAAATTGATTTAAAGCAAAAGAAATTCAAATTAAAATAAATAATAAATTTGACAGTGTGGCCTCTAGTTTGGCGCGTAGTCGTATAACGCCTTTGAAGGGTCAAAACCATGTTCATTGTTATTCCACAACCTCGTGCAATCGTACACGCAAAAAGGTAAGACAAGCGAAATCGTACATTGCCGATAATATTACTATACCATAATAATACAACAGCATTTTGTTGGGTCTAAAACCCGTAGTAAGAGCGGGAGATGGGTTCAAGTCTTTAACATACGATATGCGACAATTAACTAAAAATGCAATTATAAACTATCGGCACCCATTATAATGTTTACGTAAGATTTTCAAAAACTCTATAAAACGTCAATAAAGAACGTATTTTTCAATTTTTTGGTTTTAACACCAACAGTTAAAAATAATTCGTTGGATGGTAAATTTATCTCACATTATGATGAACTTATAGCTTTTGTGGTAAAACACATTATTCGAAAACTACTAAAGTTTAATCGATATTGATTGGCCCGGCAAAACGTATCTCCAATAAACTTCTGTCAAAGAAAAAACGCCGTATTTTACCGATAATAATATTGCGAAATCCCATAGGAGGAAAACTTCAATAACAACTTTTTCGTCCCACGCTTTACGGGGATTCCTCTTCCCGTCGGTGCGGCTATTGTTAATACGCGCATTAAGTTTTAATTACCATCTCACACGCCAATGGCTCTTGCAGAGGATGTTTCGGTTACTCTTAAAAATCCCATATACCATTTTATAGCTTAGACATTATATTTTTATAGTTGGGTGGTTTTTATAGTGAAACACATTTTTCAAACTACACACCTACATATTGACAGACAAAACGAATAAAGCAGTAACTTACTTCCACCACCATTTCTGGAGGATCAATCAAAATATTAACAATATTACAAGTATACGTCATGATAATGTTGTATGTAAATAAATCAATTGTATTGAATATTTTCAAAATATAATTTATACGTTAATCAAAAAAATGTTATTTCAGTGTATTTGGGGCTTTCAAACTCAAATAATTGCTTTCTTAACGGAAATAAAGAAATCATTAAAAAACTATAAGTCATTCTTTTTCCGTTTTCTATTGAAATTTCAAAATGTTTGTTATGCCAAACGAAACCACAACACGGGCTATAATACATACAATACAAGTTACAATAAAACGTATTAAACTCAAATTGAATTTCTTAAGTAACTTCTTTATTCGTTGTGCATATCGATATTAAATAAAAACAATAATGTATGGCATGCCAGATAAATAATTATTATAAATAAAAAATAAAAATGAGGTAAGTGTTGTCTTTAGCGCACGTAACTCTATCCTGCAGAATAATAATCGACTTCTCCCTTAGCTTTCAGTTAGCTTTCGGCATCAAACTTTAAAACCTTAAGCCGAGTAAAAATAGGTAAATATACAACGTATATCCATACTAGATATTTTAGTATGTTTATACATTTTGATTTATATTTAATGAATATATTTTATGAATTGTATAATAAATATTTAAACACATAGTTCGTCAGAAACTGATGACTATAGTTATACAAATTACAGAGTATATTTCAGGATGATTCGACAAATGCAATAACTTTTGTTTTGTTTTTTTCAATCACTTATACTGTGCTGAGCTAAATTAAAAACCTATTAATTTTTATTTTTTTTCGACATCCAAATTCTCAAATTTCAAATGTTGTTCTATTGTTAAAAAAAAATTCAAAATAGCAATTTCATGACGAGGATTTTTAGCAAAATGTTGATGCTTAAAATTCTAATAAAGATTAGTCCCTTAACTTTCTACAATTTTGTTTAATTAACAATAATATTGTATGTCAAATAGTCAAATAATTTTATTGCATTATGTATTGTACACCACCATTAATTTAGATAGAACTTTATCTTATCTTGATAGAACGTACAATAGTTGCATAATACACTAGAATCTCGATCATCCGAACTAATTGGGACCACATCTAGTTCGGTTATTGAAAATTAAAAAAAAAAAAAAATATTTTATATTTTAGACATACAATAATCAATTAATACTGTTATAGTTAAGATGAGCCCATTGCATTTTGATCATCTACTAATGATTCACGCACGTACATTCATATTATGTTTGTATGTACTAATAATAAACCGAAAGCGAGTTATGATAAATTCAATAAACAGACCGGGGATATGAGTTTTAAATGTTAGATAACAAGAACGATCGGATAATAGAGGGTTCATATAACGGAGGTTCGGATAATCGAGGTTCCACTGTAATTTTGATTATTAAATTCAAATTTTCAATAAGTTTAAAAAGTCATAATAAATTAATGATCAAACGTTAATAAGATATTTATAAACACCTGATTTTTAAAAATCTCGTTTACAAAATGGCCATTTTGATTTTTTTTTTTTTTTTTTTTTTGTTAATGAAAAATTAAATTTGAGATTTTTGAATTTTACTCCCAATAGCTAAAAAAAAAATATTTTAATTCAATTTTGTTGTATTATTGTTGTACTATACCTAATTTTAACTAAAAAAATAAATAAAAATAACGGATAAAAATTATTGCATTCTTCGAATAATTCTGAAACATCCTATAAATAGGGTCAACACAAATCGTATAATATTTTATTGGAAAATCAAATTATAATAATTTTAATTATAATTTATAATTAAATTAGTAATTTATTCATATTGCTTAGTATAATGAACAACATAGAAATGTAGGAAAAATCGACTAATTTAAAATTGCAATGGACAATAATGTGTTTGTATTGGTACCTACATAACTTTTATTGTATTTTCATTACCTACAAAAACCGTTGTAAAGTTATCCTTATTCGATTTTCATAAATGATGAAATAATATAGTTGTCACTAAAACGTTATGAGCCAGAAAGTGTATAGAATATAAGATTATTGTTAGACCTTTGTAACATATGACTTTAAAAAAGTGTGTTATAGCCTTACAGATAGGATAATGTCTGGTATAAATTCAACTAGAAGTATTATGAGTTTTTATCATATATCGGGGAAAACTTATTAGAAATAACTCTAGGGAATTTATATGTGGTTGGACATCAATATAGACCAATAAGCAGATAAGTTTGTTTCCATTTTCTTACCAACTGTAATTTATTAATTTATTAAAAACATAAATGTAAACACCAGCTATTTTATTATGTTATTTTTTTAAAAATAAAAGCTCATGTTTATTTTTGATTCAGACAGAAATAACTAAATATAATAATATAATATACTTAGTTATTATTATTATTTTACTCAATTTAAAAAATATATTATAAAACTCAAATGAGTTCCCCAAATAAGATATTTCTTTTTATTTTGACGCTCGTGGCTGCACTATTACCTATCGTTTCCCGAGTTTCCTGGGGACATAAAAATTCTGAAATTGCATGATGCATAGCTAGTTAGGTATCTATAATTCATTACTCATTAGCAATGATTAGGGACCTATTTGAAATCGATAGAATGAATTAGTGGCAGGGAAAATTCATGTACGTAAGGCCATCGAAGTACGACCCATTTTGACACAGTTAAGTATAATAATTTTAATGTTGATGCACAAACATTATAGCAGCAATTGTAATCTGAACAATCTGTTTAATCAAAATGAAGAACTGCTGAATTTTGGTCACATCATGAGATATTAATACATTTTCTTCTTCAATTTGAAACACTGTCACGTCGGTGGATTCATTTCCAAACATAAGAAAATTATTGAAGATACTGCGTATACTGTCATACGTCATACTGTATGGAGATAAAACTCTCATACTATAAAAATTACAAACGACTAGTAATGTATGTAATTAAAATTCATGATAATTAAATAATATTCGTGCGCTCAATTATTCAACGAAATTATAATTCATTAATTAATTAAACATACATTACAAACTATTGTCAGGTAAATATTTTGTTTGATTACAATTTATCTACATTACTTATGTGAATAAAATTCAATGACCATCTATTAAGGTAATTATATTTGTTTAACGAGAATTACAATGAGCATTTGATTCTTATCATACAACCTTGTTTTAAATGTTATAACTGTATTAATGATAATTTTAAAAACGTACAGTAATTACAATATTAATGAATATATGTAAAAATCGTTAAACTAATGCTTCATTACTTTGCATAATATTTAAATATCCAACATATAATTTTCATTTTTATACTTAATACAAAAATGCAATTTAATAAAATTAAATAAACGTGTTCCAGAATTTTTTGGTTTTTGCAATATTCACATAGGGTTTTATACTAAGTTAACAAAATGCTGATAATACACATTATACTTGAAAATTATAATTATACTTGTTAAACAAAAACAAAAAAAATAATAAAGTAAGTAAGTAGCATGTGAATTTTATCACAGATTATTATACTGTTTTGGTATTATATGATATTATGAGGATATTTATATCATGGTTCAAAATTACTACATAGTCCTCATTTTGAATCATTAAGTTTTAAAAACATAACATACCTGTTCTCGTATTTTTCATAGTACTGCATATTATTTATATTATTTTCGGAGAGATTGTTTTATTTAAGTGCCAAACTAAAATTCTTTATTATTACCCTTCACGCACCAACTATTCATTTTTTTTTTCTACTGAAACCTTATATACAATATTACTATTTTATCATCAAGCATTCTCAAATTCAATTTCGTGATACATTTTTACATGCGAATATTTAATTTTATTTGTTTTCCAAAACTAAATCTTTAATGTAATTGATAAGTCAAATCGATAATAGTTATTGATAAATTGACAGAAACATCATCTTTCGTGAATTCGTAAATAATATGACAATGATACACATGATCTACATGGATTAATTGCACAGTGATAAATTACTGCCATTAATAAAACTTATAAATATATTTCATGGTAAAATGATACATATTAAGAATAAACAGTTATTATACCTATTTAATTTTACATAGTGGAATCTACTAAGTAGACCATATACAAATAATAATCCAAGTTAAATTTAAGTATTTCCTTCTATAAATATTACATATTACTTACATAATACATTAGAAGATAATCTGTGTTAGTGCCGGATCACACTATGCGTTTTATCAGTTGCCTAAAATAAAACTAAGAAGCGCAGGGTTTGTTGTAAATTTTAAATTTTAACTATTGTTGGATTTCTATTTTTTACGAAATGTATCTAATATTATTATCGTTAGATAGTACTTGGGCAAGTCAAAAATCAAACTTTTTTAATACTTTTTGAATGCGTCGAAAAAAACGATAAAAAAATTACAAAAAAAACGGGAAATTTTACGCAAAATCACGTTTTTACAAAATACATTTTTTTTAAAAATGCTTTAACTCAAAAACTAAAAACCACAACAATTTGAAATTTTCACCAAATCTTTATATTGGTGTTCTCTATACATGGATAAGTTTACAAAATATTTTGACATATTTTGACTTATTTATAACAATTTAAATTTTCGATTTTTGTAAAAATTTTTTTTTAATTATCAATAAAATTTAATTAGCTGACCAAATACTCTTGAAAATTAAGCTTAACTTATCTTCACTAGAAAATATCGGTGATCGTTTCACTCAAATTTTTTTTATAAGCTCATAAAGCTCAAATTTGTATAAAATTTGTCAAAATCACGATAATTTGCAAGTTATTTTGTAGGTAAAAATTCATAAAATTTATTCTGTTCATACTTAAGGTTCAAAATTTTAACACTTAGAGGACTTAGAGGAAAAAATTTTATGACTCTGAAATATAAATTTTTACGAAATTGCATAAAATAGCGATTTACCCACAAACGATTTTAAATATTTGTTATAATTCAAAAAGTATAAATCACAAGAACTTGAAATTTTTACCAGCTGTTAAGATTGGCATTTTCTTTATGTCATATTTTTTTCAAAATATTATATTGATTTTTAAGCCACTTATAGGCATTTAAAATATTCGATTTTTTTACAATTTCTTTTTTTATAATCGGTGATAAAAAAAAAAAAATGACTAATACATAAATACTTGAAAATTTAATAGAAGATTCCACAGAAGTAATTATTATTATCATTCAAAAATCATCAAAATCCATAAGCACAATTTTTTTTTATAAGCGTTTGAACATGGAATATTGATATAAAATTACATGTAATATAATATTATAATATAATATATAAAATTCTAGACTGACAAATGATATCAGTTTTTGAAATTTGCTCTAACTTAAAAACCAAATAAGGTAAGCACTTGAAATTTTTACCAAATGTTTATATTGACGTTATCTATAGGTGATTAAGTTTTCAAAGTATTTTGACATATTTTATTTATTTATTGACAATTTAGATTTTCGATTTTTGTAAGTTTTTTTTTTCAAGTATCTATAAAATTTATTTGGCTGTCCGAAAACTCTTGAAAATTTAATAGAATGTTTATTATAAGTTATACTTATCGTAACTAGAAAATATTGTAGATCATTTTACTCAAATTTTTTTATAAGCCCATGAATTTCAAATTTGTATAAAATATGTTAAAATTGCAATGATTTGCAAGTTATTTTGTAGTTGAAAATTCATAACATTTTTTTCTGTTTATACTTAAGGTTCAAAATTGTAAAACTAGGTTGTCCATAAGCTAATCTTCAAAAATATATAAAAAAAATTCTACCGGTCTTAAAGGATAAAATTTTATGACTCTTTGAAATTTAAATTTTTACGAAATTGTATACTATTGCATTATATTTTAATTTAAATATAAAATACTTTATTATTATATAACCATTTTAGACCAACATATGAACTCTATTCAGATTCGTTATTCGTATACAATGATACCTATCATTGCATTCAAATTTTACAAATCCATTGTAATAAAGACCCATCCTATAAACTTTCAGCCAACATGAATTTTTTAGTTCTCTATTCATGTATTAATTACAGCTCATATCCCATATACATAGATAATTTTGTACCTCAGTAATTAATTTTTCAGTTGAATGCATATGGCCTATTGGTGTTTTTTTTTAAAAAAAAATGAGTAGTTAAAAAATCAACAATTACCGATATTTTAACAATTAACGGAAACCGAAAAAAGTATAGTGTAGATGGTCCCGTATAACTGAATGTAATTTTGAGAACGACCGAAACGCATCGGCGTTACGAAACCGCAACAGCGTGCGGTTTATTACAGACCGATTTCGGACAGTATGGAGAATCGGTCTAGTCTAGACGCGATAACGCGGTTCTATGTTAAATATATATGTCGCGGTTGTTTACCGATCGGTTGCGTATTATCGGCAACCGAAAAAACGCATAGTGTGATCCGGCACTTAAAGAGAATTATTGTTATTTTATGAAATTTAATATCCGAAATGATAAACAATGTAACCAAAAATACACATAAATCACTTTGAATAACAGAGAAACAGATCCATTTGCCGTTTAGGTTAAATACGAATATTGCATCAATTCCAGTAGTCGAGTGGACAATATTATTAATTATTGAGTAATTAATTAAATTTACTACAGGCGACTAAAAATGTAATCAGATGCCGGGCGTTATATTGTGCTTACAAATTAGAAAGCAACGGGCAATTACTGATAACGATTTAATGTTTGCACAAAATACCTACCAAGGGTATCCATACGAAGGGTAATACGACCCTTGGACACTGCATTATATTTTATGCTTCGAATGAATTGTTGGTAAGATTGTTATCTATAATAGGTACCAAACAAAGCTTTTAGAGTTGCAGCCTATATTTTTGGTTCTAAACTTGACACGGACATTTCGATTTTGACGTTGATTATAATTATATAAAAATGTGTTGAAAAATATTTAGTGCGTTTGACGTTAGTATACAAAATAAAATTACTATCTATGTATAACGGCTTACGTACAGATATAATCAGATTGTGGTTTAAAAAAAATAATAATAAAAAAAAAAAAACAATTTGAATTGGAAAAAATCGAATACAATATTTGCAGACGTTTTATAAGACATTAACTCAGAAAATAAATGTTTTGGTGTATAAAAATATCACAGTCTGATTCGTAGTTATATATAGATATTTCTGTCACTCATTCGTCAATCAACATTCAAATTTATTAGCAATCACTAAACTATAATGTAATATGTTGACCTTAAGAATACAAGTACACAGTTATATCACAAACAAAATCCCCTTCTCTAGACTTAAACATTTTCAAATATGTACAATAATTCCTTGAAATATTATCAGAGTGTATATAAATATTTAAATATAGATTTTTGTACCTAACAAATTACAGAATTATTATTTTCACCTAGTGTTAAAAAATACATAGAGCACTACTTATATTTTGATAATGTTTAATTTTGTATTTATTCATTATAGAAGGTACCTATATACGATTACTTTTGTAGATACATATAGTAATTAAATTTAACAAACATCCCCAATAATATATTACGGTTAATTTATTGTTAAATTGCATTTCAAATATAGAAGTATAAAATGTATGCCATAAATATTAAGTACTCACTATTAATTCTACATAATTACTTATTTATTTTTCTGTACTAGGTACTTAAAAGAAAATGTTTGTATCAGTTTATAACAAACAGAACATAATATTGTAACAAACCTATAAAATATTTAGTACACGATATAGCACTGTGTGTGGGAGAGTACTTTATAATTATTATTCAAAACTAAAATACACGAAATTTTGTTTCAATGACTTCAATTTGATAACAGAATTTGTTTTACTAAACAAATTTTCACTATTTCATATAACCGTCTACAAACTTAAAGCCACAAAATACATAAACATTTTTTACCTATGTATTTAATTAAATAATTAAGATAAATACCCATTGAATAAAAAGGACTCGTGCAGATTTTAATACAGTACTATTTCATTTTTAACATTTAGTACAAATTGCTTCCCCACTCATTAAACTTTGACTATAGTTTACAGACAGTGATCGTCAAATCTCATAATTATCTGGCTATTTAAGTTGTCGAAGTACAAATTGTTGACTTGTTGACTTGTTGTACTAAGTGTACTAAAATGATGATTAAACTCATTTTTATTTAAAGACTACACGCATTATAATTGCAATGCTAACGTGCAATGCAACATTGCAATGTATTCAGGATTAAATATCTCAAACAATTGTACAAGACATTACTATACCTATCAATATTAAAGTCAACTAATTTAAAACGCTTAAAACCACCAAACAACTGAGATCGTTTAAAAAAAATATTGTGACAAATTCATTCCGAATAAATAATTGCTGTAAATAATAATACAAATTTATTAATATTTATTACACCGCCAAGTTTATTCCATAACGAATAGAACGATATCAAAGATTTCGTAATAACACTCGCTTTCGGGTGACTTTTCCCGATTGAATATGTTTATGTTTTGCTCTCGGTCATTTCAAAGCGAGGCGTGTCCGATAATTTTTTTCTTTACTACCATATCGTCAATTTTTTAAAAACAATATTATCACAACGAAACGAATCCAAGACGAGTATTGTTCATTTTCTACGCACGCGCGCGGGTTAGGTACACCACGAACCGATATCGTAACAGTGTTGCATTATTACTATACGAGTGCACGCATACAAACATTATAATATAATAATATTTACACTATACGGTACATAGTAATATTATACACGAAAATGCGTTTCGGTTGCAGAACTGCAGTGCCGACGGTCGCATTGAACACTAGAAATCGTATGGCTGCCGAGGCGTGCGAGCGTCAAGCGGGTCGCAAGGGATCTCGGTCGTTTGTTATAAGATTTATGGCGGAGAGGGAGAGTTTGTCGATAAAACGTAGTGGGAAAATTATAAAAACTGACTGTTTCCGTAACTCGAAACATCACTCCCGCGGACACTGTATCCCGGTTTTCACGTGGAACGATGCACAACGTTATTATACCCGACGTGATGACCGATCTGCCTTTCAGTCGTAAGTAATCTGCAGCGATGTGAGGCTGGCGTATTATGTACCCGTGTGATACATTCGATTGCATTTGAACGAAACAACATTTTTGTAAAAGTCACATTTTTTGTCAACGTCCTCGTCGTTCTCATCTATTGTAACTATAAGATATATAGGAAGACGGCACAGCTGCATCCGAAAGATTTCTAGAACAGTACTGCGACACACAGTAACGGCACACTTTCAGTTTCAAATTGAATATTTCACTTTCGATATAATTGATGATTTATATGGCAGAACAACTTTTGCCGGGTCAACTAGTATATATATATATATAAATTCTACCAGTAGTTTTCTCTCTCTCTCTGTTTCTCACCTCCAAAAATCCCTTTTTCGTTCTCGTGCGATGGAAAATCACTTCACGTGCAACCCAACACTTAAGGTGCGAAAGATGGCCGCCATCATCAACAAATTCTCGTATCTTACCAAACTATATTCAAGTATCATTGTCGTTGGATTAGGTCAAATAAAACCACTATCGTAGCATACTGATGGTATCCAGACAGCTACTATTTTATACAGATGGAATGATAATCTTTGGCACTTAAGCACTTTGCAAGATTCCCTACATTATCTGCTAACAGTACGTTGTAATACGAAGAGTAAAACGGTGAGAAAAACAACACACTTTTAATCAAAATTGTTATTTAAACTGATCTGTAGTGAACCTGTTCTTATTTATAACAGGTATCGTGACTGTTTTTTCTTTTTCTCGTTTGTGCTGCTGTCTGGGATAGTACGTTTCAAACTTTTTGTACTGTAGTCCCCTTAATTTAATGTACAATTATTATGGGCCCCTGAGGTGTGAGGTGTAGACATTTTTATTATCAAAATCGTTAAAATAATAGGGATTTTTTTTTCTCATATATATACTAAAATTAAATTGTTGTACACAAATATTTCACGCCTCTTCCGGTAATATACCAACGGCCCCCCCAAGGACCACGGCTCACAGTTTAAGAAACACTTGTCTAAGAGTTTTCATTGTCACCATTGCTTTCCTTGTTATTATAAACTACTTCTCTCCGCTCATGTATTTATTTGCTTCCACAAAGTTTAGCAATTTTTATTTATAAACCAATATTCAGGCAAAAATGGTTAGTATTGAATAGTTATATAGGTAATATGATCAGTTAAAATGTACTAATTATAGAAGGAATACATATAATTTAAATACATTTAAAATGAACAAAGTACTAATTAGTATACTTATAATATATTTATTATCACCCTGAATTCATCAGGCATTTTAAATTCTCCCTATCTTTTAATAAAATATAAATAATAAAATTTTTTTCAAAAAGGCATAATAGTTAATATATCATGCACTACAAATAAAATAACAGTAGCAATTTAAGAACAACATTTGAAAAATATAAACTTTTTTTAACATTGAACACAAATTCTTAGTTTTTATAACCAAAGATTTTAGAATAAATATTCTCATGACTCATCGAGAAATTTACACAGGATATAATTTTTACAGAAGAACAATAATACATACTAAGTGTGGTTTTAGTAAAATATTTTAATTAATCAATATTTGAGAGTTAAAATACATAGTAAAAAAACTAGATTCTTAGATATTTTTCTCAGTCTGTGTAAATTGTAAAATATAAATTATTATAATTTAGTATTTTGATACGTTGGACGTTAAATAATATCAACATCAGTAAATTGTTCATGATCAGGTAAATGCATCAGACGTATAGCCTTGTATTCTATTCATTTGAGGGTGCATTTAAATACTATTTTATCATAAACTCATTTATAGTGAGTGATAGATTAATGTATTAAAAGAAAAAAATGTTTTCTATTGTTGGATTGATAGATGCAAGTTGTGGTATTAATGTATTATTAATTAATCATTAAGAAATTATACTTATAATAATAAAATATAACATCATAACACATACGATGGTTTTCAAACTTTGGACTGGGTCCCTTGTAAAGCTATTACCACGGGTCCTTAAATATTTATAAATATTAATTTTGATATCTCTATTTTCAAACAGTATTGAAAAAATAGAAAAATTTAATTATTTGATAACAAACTAATCATCCAATTTGGAGTCGACAACGATTTTAAATATTTTATCATTATTTGCTGTTTAATTTATTACTTATATCAATATTTTTTAATAATATCGAGTTTTGAAATATAATATATCTATCGGTAATTAATTCTTCCATTTTTCTGACAATAACCAAAATATGTAATATAGGTGCGTATTGTAAAAAAAAAAAAAATCAACAAAATTGATTGTATAATATTTTGCTGACATTTAAGTAAGCTGTACCCTAAGACGAAATGCAATAGTTGAATAATATTTCGGGTATACTGTTATTCAGATACTCTGATCTTGATTTTATATTCTATTCACTAGCCCACAGTGTACAGTGTACACAACGTACATAGTTATTCAAATGAGTTTCTTTGATATTTTCAGCGCACAGGTTTAGAATGAACGCAAGAAAAGAAGAATACCGAAATTTTATGAGTGCTTTCAGGTCAACTACGCAACCATTTATTTCAATGAAGTAGAATTAATGTTTTATTTCAATTTGGACTTATATTTCGATAATATTCGGAATAATTCTGACAAGTTAAAATATTTACACGTCGTAATTTACAATAGCTTTTTAACATGAATTTTTAGATAATATTCTACAAGATCGACTTAGTATAAGTATTAATATTTTTTTACAATAACCAAATTAACATTTGATAAAAAGTTTTTATAACTTTTATAGTACCTACTCACCAATTTTCAAACAGTTTTATGCTAATATTCTTACCGTTTTAAATGCTACATATTATATTATCTAACAGTAACAGCTGTATATAAAAAAAATATAAATAGTATTATAAAACTAATTATACTATAAATTATAATATACTTTATTTGAAACGTCAGTTCGAAACCAGGAGAATGATTGTTTTCAAAAAATCAATTTGTTCTACTTATTATATATAAATTGAATGGAGTGCAGTCGTTCATTAAGTATAATATATTCGTATATATTGACCACTGAAATTCTAAGTAATATTGAATAGAAATTTAAAACTTTGGACAATAAAGTATATAATTGGAATGTAAATTAAATCGGACAGATAACATATATAAGAACATAATTTTTATTTGTTTTTCACTATTTTATAGATGTAACTTGTGTCACAATACTTCTTTGGTAAATATCAATTGAACATTATATTACATTAAGTTAATGTGTAAAACACATTTACTGTTTTTTGTATACTTTGGATATATTATATTCAAAACGTACAATGCAAAATTTTTATGCTATAATAATATATCTTTTTAAGTGTAAGAATGGATAATTTTATGTTTCTCTATTATTTTTTAACTATCATAACAAAAGCAATGTATAATTTAAACTTAATATGAAACTAGTCATAATATTGGTTGTAAATCACGTACTATAGAATGCAGAAATTCATGCTGTAATATAGCAACAAGATGCCATTTGCTTCACTCATAATTCCAAATCAACCGAAATCACTAATTGAATTCAAATATGTTTGGAATTCACTAATAGATATGTTATAAGACCATTTGCGTCGTGTTCAATTACGTGAAATATGTTCGAGAACTGTCAACACTAATACATTATGGACGGATGTCGACAAAATTAGTTACATTTATGGTTTCAGATTATAAGTAAAGGGCATAAGTGTTTGGTAATTTCTCTTACATTTGATTACATTTTTTTTTTTTTTTTTTAAGTAATTACAAGTTTTGAAAGACGAACATTTTCTGGATATTTATAATTCTGTACAATAAATGTTTCAAAAAATGAATTCTGATATTTTAAGACTTTTAAATATTCAACCTCTTATGAAATTGTGTTATGATAACACTGTTTTGAGTTTCATAATAATGTAATTTCACATTTTTTTTTATTTTTATTATGATTAGTTGTTATAGATTCCATATAGTACCTATAAATGTTTTCGATACTTCTTTTCGCTACTATGGTTTAAAATCAAAAACTTACAATAAATATCTTATAATTTATAAATATTAAATTCTGTAGAATAACAGTATTTATTATAACTTTTAAACAAATCGGATGGTGTGTATCGACTAACTAGGACAAAAAAAAACATTTGGTTTTTATAAATCATATTTATTCAATTCCTTTCTACCTATATTAAAGTTAAATTAAATGTCAATACATTAAATTGAAATGATAATTTTTTGTAATTTTACAGTCAGTATGTAGTGTATACATGTATCGTTGTATATCCTAATATTTCCCGTACCTTATTTGTAAAAGCCCGCACTACATACAATAATAGTTCTGCGTGATAGCGTATAATTTTGTATATCAATGCTATAACCAATGGATGGCAATATCGCAACTAAATAAATTGTTTAATTAGAATTTAAATTAATGATTGATTAAGATGATGAAAAAACTCAATAATTATTAGTATTTTTACAAATATCAAATAAAAGATTATTACCTCATGTAAAAAGTAAATGTGAAGTTCATGTGTTAAGTACACGAATTATTTTGAGCAATTAACTTTATTTGCAACGCTTCATATTATAGTATTATAACACATTATAATATATTATGCTAAAAACACACAAATTTGTTAACAATTTATTACTAGCTCGGTCACAGAACAATTTCACTGCGTGACAATTGCGTCACCTTTTATAAATTATAATATAATAAACGAACAATAGACTGTTTTTTGTAGTAGTTTAAGACGTAATCAATAATGTACGTATTCACTCATTCAAACTGAACCATAAAAATGAGTCAAGTATAATTAAATGACAATTAATAAAACGGTATATCAAATTATTAACTAATCAGTTTTTTATCATGTCTCATACTCACAATGTAAAATAATCTACGTCCTATGATTGTATACTTCGGAGGACTTTACGAATTGGGAATAAACTATTCATCAGCTAAATAAAATTTGTATTGGCAAAGCCATAATCTGGCCATCGGTGATTGTATGCAATCACGTACACGTCTTCCATAACTTATGAATGCAGTATTCTAAATATCTGCTCGTGCCCACTTCAACCTTAAACTAAGTTTAAGCTATTTGATGTACAGTTGATGCGGTGACATTATCTCGTGGTTCAATCAAAACGGAATGGCTGATATAGTAGGATTATTTGATTGCAAAAGTCCTTTCCGACTAGCAATTTAAAGGGTGCGATTCGATCTACTCAATGCATTTCAATCGAAACCAAATCCAAGGTTTTTCCTTTTTATATTTTGAAGCACCATTGAATTAGCTACCCACATATTCTGCTATTTAGATTGGTTCTACTGACATGTATTCCATATGAACACACATGGGGAAACAACAATAATTTCGTATTTCGCTTGAGAAGCGTACGATCAAAATCAAATAATACGATAAAATAGTTAAAATAAATATACGTATATATTTACATAATTAATAATTCAATAATAGTACCTACATTGAATGCAAATGAATTATACAAATGTTTCCCTATCTTTTCAACTTTGAACAACCACTATGTGTATTGTGATTTAAAACTTTATAATCGTCCGTCCAATTGACATAATAATTATTGACATGCGTTTGTACCTACTGCAACAATACAGTAAAACCTCTATATAACCTCTCTATAAATGATTCGCTAAGGGCCAACAAATTTATCTATCGTAAATAGTTTTACGTAATTGTTGATCTTTCTTAGTTGTACTAAAAGTTCTAAAATAAAAATAAGTGAATAAATAAAAATTATATTCCGCCTTATAGTAGGTCCATTTGAGCCGGGGTTCTACACTGCAATACGATATCTCAAAAAATTATAAACATTGTTCCTATTGGGTAAATTTTTATCTAATATTATATCTCATACTATGAAACCATTGCAATCGTATAATAATAAAATCCGTGATGATTTGATCCAAAGTAATTTTGATTTTTCGATTTGATTGAAATCGTTTTTGTAGAAAGCAACTTAAGAACGTCCAAAACAAATGGAACAGCACCCATAGTA
Source organism: Chaitophorus viminalis (assembly GCA_025469195.1). NCBI lineage: Eukaryota > Metazoa > Arthropoda > Insecta > Hemiptera > Aphididae > Chaitophorus > Chaitophorus viminalis. The sequence continues at coordinate 79,527 of JAIPRK010000766.1, read as the reverse complement.
TATAATGCCGAGTAAAGCGTTAACTAAATATTTAAGCATACGTTGGACAAAATCACGCAACTAAGAAATAAAATCACTCAACTGCTTTAGTTGGTGTTTTCTGTGTAACAAAAGAGTTCTGATGTTGAACATGACAGAATAACCAGAAAAAACACTGACCTTATAATAAACCCTATTTTGTATGATGCAATCTAAAGTAGATTAAATTTATAGGTGATCGTCGATATTAATTAGTATACATTGTAGATTATTAACTACAAATTTGTAGAAAAACACGGAAAAACCTAGACTCGTGACTCGTAAGCCATTTAATGACCGAATTTGATAACCTTAACAAAGACGGCCAAGACGTCAACTTTGGGCATTTGATCACGGAATTTCTAAAGTTGACAAACCATACTTAAGTGAACCTTTTTGTTTAATAAAGTATGTTGTACATTCGCCAGATGTCCACTATATATTGTATTCTACTCACAAGATATAGAGGTACTATAATAGGGGAGAATTTAAATTATTCGGAATAAACATAATTTGCTGCATAGGGATATAAAAAACTAAAGGGTGTCCTGGACGAAAATAGTGTAAATAGTAAGATTTAAATTCTACGAAAACCCGAAATAACGATTTATGCCCATTATTTCCCTAGTAATATGTATATTGTTTATCATTATAACACTGCAGGTAAATAAACTGAAGAAGCAAAAATAAAAAGGTCATAACATAATCATAACGTAAGGTTGTATTTCATGTTTATTTGTAAACATTGACATTGACCGATGAACGCTAACTCTTCTGGGACTGTGGATTTAAAACTAAATAAAAAAAACTCTATGTACCTAGAAGGTAGTTCCTTTTCTATTTTGATGTATCTTAGCCCAACTATAACTCTACATGTTGTTTGTAAATTCAATTTAACTAGCCAACAGATTCGTTCGATTCATTTCACTTACCAGAAAACTGATTGGCTTTATTAATCCATAAGACAATTTACAAGTACTATTTACTAAAATATTATTTTAAATAAAAGTGCATATATATATTAAGAGTATTTATTTATTTCATACCCACCGTTTTTATTACCTAATAAAATAAGATTTAAAAAAATGTACACATATATTTGTTTATTTTATAACACACATAAAACTTATCTTAAGGTAATAGAAATAAACTTATTTTTATCCATAAATTATGATAAATTATTCAATGTACATAATATATATTAAAATATCGTGTAATGGACATTAGACTTTATGAAGGAATACGTGATCCACTAATAATTTTATTAAAAGTACGTTGCTAACGTTAAAAGAATAAAACGGAATCTATTATTCTGTTACTCTAAAATATGTATAGCAATGCTTTTATCCGAATGAAAACATATAGAATTAAATTTAACAATTTATAATAAAAATTATTTGTTTTCCTATATAGTCTGAATATGAATAAACTATGAAGTTTCCATTACGAATAGGTACGAGAAGTCGAGAAAATAGATGGATACTGAAATGTATGGGATTATATTATTTATAATTATTCTACAAATAACATTTTAACAAAACACACAGAATTATGACATGATGTGTACAATAGATAGAAATGAGCTTGTGTAGAATTTGTATGTTCATTGTTGTCAGAACTATTAAAATGATTAAAACTATCATAAAAACTAATGATAAAATATTTCAGCGTGTGTGATCCGTATACATTTTATGCTATAATTATGAATGCATGGAAAAAAAATTTCTAAATATTTTCAGTAAAATATTCATTCTAAAAAAAGAACCGTATGGGGAATCGCTCTGCTTTATAGTAGGGATGGAATGGACTTCGTATTTCGTTCATAGAATAGGTTTTTAAAATGAATGTATTGAATCTGAATTCAATACTAGGTATCATTGTATACGACAAATTATTCTGAATGGAGATGATTTGTTAATCTTGAATATATATATATATATATATAAAATTGCATGGTATACCGTGTGTCCCAAAAAAACAGGGGCCACTTTACTACTCAATACCATGTAAATATTTTTCAATTATGTTTGCAGGACATTAAACTAGACTAATGGATCGTACATTTCTATGACTTACAATTTTTTTAACTCATGTATCTTGCGCATTAAAAACTTATATTAAAAAACTTACATTTTTTTAAATGGCAACCCGTAATTTGAATATCATATTCGGGTACATCGATTTTTTCTAAGCAATTTTGATGTATCAACTTGTGTCCTAAACCCAAAATTAACTAAACTAGAGCTAAGTAAAATTCAATTAAATTAATTTTTTTTCTAACTGTACGTACTTATTTTTTTCTTTACTTATTTTTAAACTAATTAACTGCTTACTATTCATGAATTATTATCTTATTTTGTTATTACACATTATGAAATTGCATATGGTCTTAATTGGCCAAAACCAAAAAAGAAGAAGTGTATTTTTGTTTCCATCAGAATTATAATTAAGTATCAGAAATGTACGATCCATTAGTCTAGTTTAATATCCCCCAAACAGAATTGAAAAATATTTACATGGTAATGAGTGGTAAAGTGGCCCCTGTATTTTGGGACGCACGGTATATTGAAATTGTTAGATCATGTCAATATTTGCTCTTCAAACGCTTATAAAAAATAATAATGCCAACATATTTTAATAATTTTGAATAACATTAAGAACAACTTCTGTGAAATCTTCTATTAAATTTTAAATTTTTTCTTCCCAGCAAAATTTACTTTATCAATAGTTATATAAAAAATTTAATAGTGATATTTACAACCTATAATAAACTTTGTACTCAATTTGCTTTATCGGTATTTCAGAAAAAGTACTAAGAAAATTGAAAATTTCATTCGTCAAAAAAAGTCAAAGTACTTTGAAAACCTAATCATGTATAGGAAACGCTATATTTGGTAAAATTTTCAAGTATTTATGGTTTTTCGTTTTTAAGTTACAACATTTTTAAAAAAAAAAATTTGTCAAAAATTGATTTTGCGTAAAAATTTCAGTTTTTCCATTACTTTTTGAGGGTTTTTCTAACCTTTTGAAGTCTATTTGTAATTTTTTACTTTCAACCACACAAAATACTAAATTGATTCATTTTCCTTTCGGAAAAGTTACTGAAGTTGAAAATCAAAGCACTATTACTGCTTCAAAACGTGGCGACAGATACAAAAAAAACCCCTTCATTTTAAAATTAATTCAGCATTCATCAGGCGGCCCATGGTTCGGAATCTAAAATATATTTTCAATGTTGGTGAAATTAAATTTTACAGAATATTTTTGCACTCAGAAAAACTACTTTCGACGTCAGCTTATGTCATCGGAGCAAATTAATATATCGTAGAAAATACTAATACGCATTACTATTCGTATAAAAATCAAAAGGTGTACACATTTTTCCGAAAATTGACGAAAAATACAAAGTTTTAATTTCAAACCTTCGATTTTAATCTTATCGTTGTTTATAGCACACTAACATGGTCTGCTATACAAGGAGAGAATATAGAATAAAATGTAACCCCTGCGTACTTTCGAGCCCTAATTACTATATTACATACACTATTTTTGTTACTGCATAACTGAAATATACAAACATTTAGTATCGATTGTAGTCCAACGCACGTCATTATTGCGACCGATTGCATAATTCGTTTCAATAAAGACTGATTGGATTATACGCCAACGTATAATACGGTTGGAGTTTGTTGAATAAAAATTGTAATTTTACGGTTGAAACGGTCATCGCTATTCGTATAGGATTAGTCTCTATATTTATGTTAGGGTACCGCGATCGTAAAAGCTATGGCGCGTTGGCAACGATGGCTTGTCTGCGTGGACAGAGTGGCGGCGGCAACGACGAGGCTATTATTATTATTATTATTATTATTATTATAACATTATCGAACCGCGCGCGATGGGACTAAAACGATATTTTCTTAGTGAATGGTCTGAAGGTTCGGGGAAAACAGAAACAGAATTTTTCTGCTTGAAATCTTTACCTACTACCTATTAATAAATTATGAATATTTTTATCTGAATCCCTAAGTGTACCATCATATGATTTTTTTTTGAGGGGGGATGAGGGTGGAGATTTTAAGTAAAATTAGGAATGTATTGTTATACCACAATACGTAATTTTTTTTTTTTAATTTTTTATTTATGTTTATAAGAATATGACCAGAAGAATTAATCCTTTCATCGAAATTATAAGAGGTATTCAATAGAAAATTATGCTCATATTATATTTAAGGAGAGTCATTTTTTGAATAATTGAGAAAAAATTCCAAAGTAACTTTTAATCGAGACTTCGAATCAACTATAGTATTTTGTTATCCGCTATTCCAGTAGACTATAGATATTTATAAATATTGAAAAATGTCAAGTTTATGTATCATGAATACAATATTTTCATTAGATTTTCTTTGTAATCAGTAATTAATAAAAACAATTTAATCTGAATGTCACGAAAATTAATTATTAGCAGTAATTATTTTTAGTAGTTATTAGCATGATAATTGGAAATCGGATATTTTAAGAAATTTCAATTGAATATACAATATTAGTTATTCTATAAAAATTAATATATAGTATAAAGAATTAAAATATTAAATATTTTAATTCTAAATTTCTAAGTAAATTTTACTGAGTTTTTACTTTAGCATAGATTTTTTATAATTTTTTATTATTTTTTTTTATTATTACAAACTATAGAAAAACAATTTACCGAATTCAAAAAATATATCAACGATGTTACTTAGTAACCTTAATCGTCAGTTTGAAGTGTTGTAAAATTTTTTTTTAACTTTACTAGATTCATATAATGATATAACAAATACACCATCTGCCGCATGATTACACCTCAGTCTCCGAATTTTTTATTATGCAAACCCTTGATAGACGAAGATATACTCTTGGGCTATAATTTATAAACATAAAAGTCTGGAAAAGTAAACTCCTTACCTCTTAAGTCAAATTAAATCTAGGGTACTATAGCAAAATTGAAATAATACGTCTGCTTTTACATTCCTCCTTACACCTCTAATTTTTTAGCGAATAAACCGACTAAAAAATTAATGTATCTTGCCAATGATGACGTTTCTCGCCTTTGTTAATGCTTATATCAATTTTTCAATGTATGTACCTACTCGTATTCATAACTTGTAATACGTTTTTCTTTGTAACTTAAAAACTAAATTGAATTGTTAATTCTGTATTTATTTAATTGTCTTTCAGATGGCTGGTCCTGTAAACACAATAAGCTAAAAAAAAAAAAAAAATAATAATAATACGTTGAAATCCGTCCGCATCATCATTGTGCAATCCAACTAAAAGGTGTTATCCCTGTCAAATCCTACAGCCATCCGTTAACAATTTCCTAAACTTCTATCGATCCTGGAACGTAAAAAGAATCCTAGGGCATTCATATCGGGGTTAATGGAATATTAGGAATTTTATGTCTGGGTATAATAGAATCCTAACAATCGTATGCCTTTTCGGTAAGATTTAACTGTTACACACTGGAAACGATGATTGATTGTTAGATCATTCCCCCCCCCCACCCTCTCGAAACGTTGGTTTGTCCACTCGTACATCCGAACTTGAGGTTTTCTCAATACGTACCCATGTAATATTGTGCAGATAAACGAGCCCGTGTACTGCGGACGTGAATGGCGCACGTGTTTCCGTCCGCGATGTGTCACTTAACGAACCGCATCGGTTAAACAATCGACCGCAACTGTGTGACCGGTTGAAATAAAATTTACAAGTCCTATATATAGAACACTATATTATGCTTACGTCGTCGGGATGCTGTGTTATTGCTATCGGCGCACCGGTGTAATTTATTATGTGATGAAAATTCGAAATAAATTACATTAATATATAAGTACAATAGTATTATGAATTAAAATTTATCTGAACGAAAACCCAAAACAAAATGTGATGACTTAATTTCGTGTCACCGCCGAAGAAGGATAAGCTGTGCAGCTAAAAGGCAACAGCGAAACACACCGATAGAGATGCCAGCGAACGAGACGAGAGCAATGATATTATGATATTAATCATTTATCTGGGACCTCGCGCAGCTCCTCCCGTTACGACCGTCAAGATGAACAAAGTAATTTTATTACGGGCATAATTTCACGTTATTTTATATAGCTATTGTTCTGCGCATACGCCATGAACGGAATAATATTCTTACGGCAACTTTGATATAAATCACCTCAGATTTATAACTCGAAACACTGCCGTGCGAAATTCTAACCCTGTAATTCATGCCGAGAATTATTGCTTGTTAACATTTATATATTGTTATAAGTCTCCGTAAGATCGTTGTTAATGTTCTTAAATATAAATTGAAACGTTCAAGAAACGGGTGGTACTACATAATATACCAACTGAAGTTATACAAAACGCATAAGTGGATATAAGTATGCGAAGTGCTTGTTGTTGTGTCTGGCGACGGCTCTAGACAAACTTGGTATTACTTGGTATTGTTTTAAAAAAAAAAAAAAAAACCCCGTTTCAAATTCACCACTTGAACGGCGGCGGATAGTGTGCTGCAAAGTAGAATAATATCCGATGACGGGATCGAATTAACGTCTATTGATTAAAACGGTGAAAACTGCAGTGTGCGCTCGCGTTGCTTTTGGTGACAAATCCTCCACCGCCGCCGGCCGTTTAAAGTTACCGCGGTAATAATCCGTTTTGATAATAGTCAAACATCTAAGACTCGTTAAAATCCTACACGTGCGGTAGGCTGTTATTATTCACTGTTTTCGTGATGCTTGTTGTGTTACACATAAACGTAATCACCCTCGCTGGCTCTTTGGGCGTTAACGGACAACTTGTACATCGATTTTAATCCACCGGCCTCTGCCATAATCTGCGTGGCTGTGCGTGTATCACCGGATACACAAATAGTTATTTTTATTATTCATTGCAGCTAGATTATAAATTGTAACATACACGCGAATTGATTGATTAAAACTATGGCAAGGAAGTTCATTGTCAATTCAAACATTTGTACAACGGAAAAGTATTGAAAATGTTCATGTAATATAATAATATATCATAATATAATACATTATACTCTCTTACGTTATTATGTAAAATTTCCCTTTGAATTGCCATTAAATATACGAAATTAACTGGAAGGGTAACGGTTTGATAAAAAATTGGTTTTTTCGACAGTTGTAATTATTAAATTTAATGTTATATTATACTTGTTTAAATAAATGTTACATTGGCTTTTACGTTATTCAATCCAACACTTAATAATTATTGTACAAAGTAATATTCACAAATGCAATGATTGATTAAAGTAAAATAATGACGATATTTATACTGTACATAATATCTAACTATGAAATGTAATTATATTAATTAAGTGAATTAAATATGAAACTTTTAAGTTATAACAATAGAATTACCGTATTCGAGTACAATATGTTAAATGGTTATTATAAAATATCAAAAACGCCCAAATATTTCCAACTAATCAAACTGATTTTAATATTTCAGTTGGTGTGTGGTAATTAAATTTAAGTAATTAATGAGATTTTTAGTTTGATGGATGAGGGGATCCTATACTTCAGGTTACTATACTTCACAACTCACTAAATGATTCTGGGTAAATATAGTACGTAATAAATTATTAAGTTATCTTCTAAATTTTAAAAAATTACTTATCATACTTAATATTATATCGTTTACATTATCTAAATAATATAATTCACTGCATAAATATAACGAGAAAATACAAAACTATAATGCCCAAAATATTCCAAATAAATATAGTGATAATTCATTACGAATATAAGCTTGCCATAGTTAACAGATCACGATTATTCGATAACCAATTAAAATTTAAAATTAATTAATAAATTGCTTTAAATTCTAAATGGACTAAATTTATAATTTGTTTCTTGACTGTGTTAGGACTTTCCACTAGTAAAACTTCACTCAAAGGGTATAAAATTAAACCAAAAATAACATGTGATAATAAACCTTTTCGATTTTCTCTGTAATTTTTTCAAACTAAACATTGAAAATCTGAACAACATAGACATTTTTTATGAAGCATTCGTAATTCTTTTGATAACTTCAACAGTATTATGATTTATAATTAAATGATTTTAAAAAAATGTAATGCAAAATATTATCAAATTAAATAAACGCTTTTGTTATAAATTTATACCGGTCAATAAAATTTGGTGTTTTCCATTATATTTAAGATACTTATCAGATATTTAATTTGGTGGATCATTTGCTATTATAGATAAATGTAAATGTATGTTAATAATATTTGTTGAGTTCTGATTGATCGAGTAAAAACGAAAAGTTTTTTTAATTCTTTTGATATTAATTAATAATTAATAAGTTTCTAGATTTTCCTGATGATTTTACATCATAATTTTACATCAACAATATACTAATTATTTTGTCAATTTTTCAGGGTAAAATCACTGAAATTTATTAAAATTTTAATATTTTTCATCCATTGTCCAATTTTTATTACAATTAACGTTGTACGAGTATTTATCGTTTTTAAACTAGAATACTTATACTGTCATAGATATAAAATTCTTCTTCTTTTTTCTTTAGCATAACGGTGCACCTAGAACTAGCGCTGCCATCAAAATCACTCTCCATCTATCTATCTGATGCACTGTCTCGAAATGTTCATTTTGGTCTAATAATTAATTTGAAATTGCGAGTGAAAAATGTATTGACGATACGATCAGTATGGGTTTGAACCCTCGATCCTACGCAGCGAAAGTTGATGCGTAATCACTGGGCCATTCCACCTTATCTTTCTCTCGTGATTTTACACCTATGTAGGTGGAAAATCAAGTTGTATGGCTGAGGAAAGATAACGCACCGTGTCAACACAATATTTTTGATTAAATTTGAGGTTAGCGATGAGTTCAACTCTGTAATGCGAAGTTGGTTAATACACGTGTAGAATTCTTATCATCTGTAACCAGCGCGGGGTTATTTCGCCTTTTGCCGAAAAAACGAAAGATTCTTGGCTTGGTGTACTTTTTGCATATCAAGATGCTTTGAAGTGTTAAATATTCCTAGGGTATTTTTTTCCCCCAAGAATAATGACAATTTCATCAACTTTCTCAATCCTAATAATCTAATAATATTGTTTGGTGAGATTTTTACAAAACTTTATTTTGATTTAAAAACCGCTATAAGTTATAAAGTCAACACTTGAATCATATAAAAATGACTTGTAGACATAACAATTTGAGTTTTTTTTTAAATTTTATATATATCTAGAAATATTTACAATCAATTATCTCAGAATAATATATTTTTCTTCTTTTTTTTCGTTTTATTAATTATTATTTCTTGGAAAAGATAATAAGCTCCACTGACTTGCAGACTCGTGTGTAGGCCCATGAATTCCTAATTTACAATATTATAATTGTTATATACATTCATGTTGATACAAATTATATTTTATTCGTTTTAAAACTTTAAACTTATAAGATAAAAGTAGTTAAAGAATAGATAGACATACAATGTAGGTAACGGAATTCAAAGGGTGCGTAAGAGACTTATAGTATAATACCTTAATATAATACATTTGAAAAGCAACTAGATTAAGGATATTTAATATTTAAATATTTATATTTTGTTTCTTTCTGTGATCAAATAGTTATCAGTTTAAATAATTTAAATTACTAAAGGATTGATTTGTTTGAATATCTAATGGTAGCATAGTACGTATATAGTACGTAGATATATATTTGGTCCTATACGAGTATACCAATTTAAATAAGTAGACTTATTAATTAATTTTATATGCATTAATGGTACAGTAATATTAAATAAATTTCTTGTTTGGTGAGTTTATGACCATATCCTATAATAGGTTAGGTTATTTTTAATTATGTAAATTTTGAATGATGTGTAGAATATCTTTTTCATTGAAATTACATTTAATTTTGTCTATTGATTTCCTGTGTGATATATCTTATAATTTTTTGAAATAATTTTTATAATTCAATTTAATATTATTTTTAATGGATTAAATATTTTGTCGTATGCATTTCTCCAAATAGTGATACTACAGTTCAATATATTATGGTTTTATTAGTGATTGATATATACGATTCTAATTTTTATATTGGTTAAATTTTTATAAGCATATATTATTGTTCTTAGTTTTAATGTTATCAATTTTAGGTGATTATATTATTATTTAAGATCATGGCACATTTATATGTCTAAATATTTACAGTAATTTACGATTTTTAATAAAGTTTGACTTATGGTATATTACTTTTGATTTCAACATTCATTTTTGTGAATACATAGAATGTTGGACATAATATTTGTTTGATATTTTCTTCAATTCGTCGCAATATTCCATTTTTATAGAATAAAATAACGTGTTCGTCATTTATAATTATGATTTCATCAAAAATACTACGCAAAATAAAAACGTATTTAATTATATTTTCACAAACTTTAACAAAGTTTGTTATCATCGTATTCGAATTGAAAAGAACCTGATCTATTTATGGCAGAGAGTTCGGTGAAAAACAATTATATTATTCTCAGAATTATATCTTGTGCAAATATGTACAATAGCTTTTGAATGCAGAATTTCGCGAACAATTGCACGCGGCTTAGTTCAAAAGATTTGTTACGTAACAAATTTGAGTTGACCTGGTCTACATGAGTATATTATTATTGGTCTGACATAACCATAAATAGATATTAATATGCATAAACGAATTCATCGCCGACATATAACCGCATTCATACGGCCGCATTACCCAATTAAAATTCTCGAAATAAATTACACACGTCCATGAGCCGCCGATCAATGTGCTGAGAACACAGCGGCCCTAAACAATACGAATCCGTTCACAGTCTGCGCGACGTCCGAGAAAATATCTTCACCACTCCAGTCAATTTCCACAAGTATAAAAGGCCCCAACAGGGTATACCACGGCGGTAGCCGTCCTTTTCAACATTTCCGTCATCACGGCCTGACACCTCTGTCGTCCATCAGATTTTTTCGTATTATATTCCTAAACGTCATGTATAAGTCATGTATTATTAAATAATATTATTTTTTTAGTATTCGTCCACAATCGATGTGGAATGTCGATGAGTTTTCCAAGCAAAAAACTTTTAATTTCATTTATAACTCTTAAACTTGTCCACCGTTCCGTATTATCTCTTTGCCAAAATAGTCATAAAATAAATACTTTCAAGGAAAAAATATATAAGAATAATAAAAATAATTTTCGACACTTTAATAAAATTATTATTATATATTATACTACGCTACCTATTATTTATTATTTTAATACGATATAGCCGATATAGGTATTACTATAATTTTACGGCTAAATGTCTAAGCTATGAGGAAATGCTTACAATTAGTATTTTAATTGTAATAATTATTTACATTGAAAAAAAAAATAATAATAAACATTTATGTTGAAAAAATAAAAAAGGAAAAAAAAATTAAAGAAAAAACTCAGTGTTATAAATACATTGACAAATGACATGATTTTTACATAACAATTAATCATATCATTGTTTTATTCGTATTTTATGATTATTAGCTCCTTTTTCTCTGTGTCCAAATAATTAGTTATTATTTTCTCTATTTTATTATTATAATTACTGTCAAAATATATGAAGATTTCATTTTTATTATCTATTAGCCTATTGTTGCAAATAGTAAAACATCCATGATCAATCTAAAAACAAATAATAAGTATAATTAATTTTGTTTCAACGCGTTCAACAAACAATATTGTCGGTGTATGGATCAATAAATTATTGGCATTCATTATGATAGTTCTCCAAAACTAATAATGATATATAAATTTAAATGTTTCGAAAACAAACTCTATTTTATTGCCACTGCGGTGTTTTGCTGGATAGATGATGATGATAATAAAATATACTACTGTAAATACGGCTACTGTAAAATATAGATGAAACTATAAATGATTAATTTTTCAAAAAAATAAAACAAACTTTTTATGAACATAGTGTTTTTAGTGTTTTTGTAAGGTTCTATTTATAAATGCATTTAATTTCGCAAACTGCGATGTCAAGTGTCGTATATGCTCTAAAATGTTTAAGGATTAACTACAATATCATCAGGTTAAAGGTTTTATTGTTATCGATAATGCAATACACGTTTGACTTATAATATAATAATATAATTTACCATAGTACATCTAAAACGAATTAAGCCATTAAAGGGCGTAAACACCAGCAGTCTATATCACGCTACATCACATAAAAGGTGTCAGTTTGAAAATACTGTCAAATTCAAAATGTCAATCAACGCCACAACTACATACGCAAACTATTTACATAATATTTGATCGATAAAATTGTTATTAATATAATAAGTTTAGAAAAAATGTTTTTCAAAGTATCAGAAAAAAAAGAAAAAAAAATCTACAATATCTTACCTATAAATAAATAGTATACACTTATTATTATAAAGAACTATGATAACTGATTTTTGGCGATAATCGGTTAGAAAAACAAAATAACATTCCACAGTTTTTGGGGATTATAAATTATATAGATTCTATAAAAAACCTATAAAATCTTTTTATTTTGCAAACAAATTTCATTATCCAATTCTATTTTTTTTTTTAAAAAAAACTCAATTACATGTTGGATTACACAACTGGCTACGACGTGCGTAGTTATAAGTTCAAACCCGGCTCAATGCAAAAAAAACATTCTGCAGAATTAATTCCGTAGTCTCTTCCCCTGCCATCGTTCTAATAGCTCTACAGTGCTCCCCACCGGAGCCACTCCACTGGCAGTGAAGTCGACACACGTGAAAATTATTTTCTTAGTGAAATATAAGTGCTACAATCAATGCACTCAACCCTTTCCAAGTATTAAGTTAACACAAAAACAGGGGCGCAATTTCAGTGAAAAAACTGGAAGCCCCTCTATATTTTTTTTATGTTATCTTATACTTCTGGATACCTGTAATTCATACTATGGTAATTCAATAATTACATATTTAATATTGACTAGGTATGTAAAGCGTAAAATAAGTGTATTATTCAAATAAAAATTAATTAATAAGCGCAATAACTAAAACATGAACATTTATTTTTATACTATTATTTTATTTTATAATAACTGTGTAATAAAGTACAATATTGTATATCGTAAAGGAATTAATGAATAAAATAGAATATTTATATAAATAAAGTGATAAATATTAAAGATAGTGAACAGTTCACTGAAACATTATTCCTTTCAGTTTTAGAAAAAATACTTATCACTTCATTAATATCAATTATATTTGTTAAGTTCTTTTCGATATTCAATATTGACAAAAATCTGTCAATTTCTCTTGACCCATAGATACCTTAAGCCAAGTTTTTATTTTCCTTAAGGCTGAAAATGATCGTTCACAAGTAGCAAATGTATCGAATGTACAGGAACTTCAAACCTACAACTATAATACATTCAGTCCCCTGGATATTCATCATCAAATAATTCTTATTAAATACTTATAACTTCTTCTTCTTCTTCTTGGCTTTACAATTCTTTAAGAATTTTGGCCGCCACCGTCACCGTTCTCCAATAATCACGACTCTAATCACGAATCATCTTCCCAATTTGTCACTTCAAGTGTTTCTAAGTCCTTCTTTATTCCATCCATCCATTGCTTCCTCTTGGTCTTTTCCCCGTCGGTTGCCATTCGATTGCTGCTCTTGTATTGGTGGTTTCTGTTTTTCGCATGGTATGACCAAACCATTTGAGTCTTTGACACTTAATGTGACTTGTTAATAATGGAACTTCAGTGATTTCTCTTAGTTCAGTATTTTTTCTTCTGCGCCATCTGTTTAGCTCATTATCAAACACTGGACCACAAATCTTCCTCAGTATTTTATTTTCAAAAACGAGCAGCTTTTTTTCTAATTATATAGTAGTGGGCCATATTTCACATCCATAAGTTACCATTGGTCTTATTATTGTCATGTACAGTCTGATCTTAGTTCTTCTGGAAAATAATTTTGATTTAAAGAATTTATATAATGCGAAATAAGCCTTCTCTGCTTTGCGTATACGACTTATTATCTCGGTACTCCAATCATTGTTGTTAGTAATCGTCGTTCCAAGATATTTGAACTCTTTAACTTTCTCAAATATATAGCCATTGATAACCACGTTTTCTTCCCCATTGGGAAATAGTTCCATCACTTTTGTTTTATCTTGATTTATTTTTAACCCGACTGATAATATAAATACTTATAACTACTTATTTTAAATACTTATTTAATACATTATAATAATAATAATTATATAAATTTGTTTTGTACGTACTTCAGTTTAAAGTTTGAACAATAAATATTTCTAGTACATATTATAATTACAGTATTATTATTCGAACTTACCTTAAGGTTACTAACAATTTTTGAGCAGGAGCTATACTTTTACGGAAATTTGTGTCTTGTGATCTTATTGCCTCACCAATTGTATTTAATATATAGTCTAAGATAGTTGAACTTATGCGAATGAAATTTTTAAATTTCAACTCGTCTTTACGCAATTCATCCAAAAAATTAAAAATTGTATTATTTTCTGTACGTTTTTATTTATTTCATGCACCCAAATTTTACGTTTACGTTTATTTTCATTTATTTCACTATTAAGCAAAAATTGCCACAAAAGCTGTATAAAAACGTCATTTTCGTCAGAACTCATCTTGACGACTGGTGTAAAAAATGTTGTTTTGTTCGGTTTTGTTTTGTCAATATGAACGGAATTTCGTCCGAGCTGTTTGAAAAAAAATGTTTCGAGCAGCTCGGATCAGTTTTGCTCTTTTGGTGTGCGCCCGGCATTGGGTTTTGTCACACTGCAAATGCGCCCAGCGTTTTTGCCGAACGGCCGTCCGGGCGGGTGTTATCGCCACCGCTACGGTATTTACGTCAACGAAATCAAATAATCTAAATTTAAATTTTTCACTTTGATTTTCATATTTTCATTACCATCTGCATACAGTATACACAAACGTTTCATTACATGATTTAACGATTAAATGAAGCAATACAAAAAAAAAATAAAAATATTTTTCTACACATGCTGACTGGGGACTATTAAAATCTAAATCAACATGAAAAATGTTAGGGGTGCTAATTTAAAAACTGGGGATGCTAAGCACACCCTAGCCCCCCCCCCAAATTGCGCCTATGTACAAAAATATCTATATATATATAGTTAGGTAACTAATGAATGTTACCAAAAGATTTATTAGTTATTTGCGTGCCTGCTGTGTCTAAAATAACTTATAACATACAAACAATAAACCTCATTGAACGCGAATGGACTACCTAAGCGTTTAAAATATTAACGTTGATTTGCCGGTTTTTAAATTAAGTCTTAACTTCGTAATAACATAATTAAAATTGTTCGGGTAATACGTATCATATTATCGCTTACAAAGTTTAGGCTTCTAAACTTTTAAACACATAAAACCCTTGTGGAACCACGAAGTGGTTTCAAATTATTTTAAAATCGATAAACTTGGTTGGAAGATAAAATATTTAATTAAGTAGATTGACAATATTCAGCCATTTTAGATATCCATAGAATTAGGGTCCTATAAACATTGGACAGTTGCCTTCCCGTTTGTTCATGTATGATGTATTTATATTATTATGTAATATTAACAGGCCTGTAAAGCTTTAAAATAAAGTGCGAAAATAAAAAACGTACAACAAGCATTTTTTCAATGACTAATTAATTTAGTATGACTCATAACGTTATCACTTATCATTCATAGGTGTGACTATAATTTACTATAATTTGACTAGTCAGTTGTATAAAATTGTCTACATCTCATATTCCGTGATCTTTGCGCCATATTTCGTTAGTAAACGAATTAAATATTACTTCAGAACATTCGTCATTATAATATTATAATTGCAAATATCCACTTACAAAGTTCAGCAATGTATGAAAAATAAAATGTATACAATGGAAAAATGTATCAACCATTAAAATTCTTACAAACATTCTAGTCATCGTATGCAATTATATTTATAATGAGCTTGATATTTTTTTCTAGTTTTGTGTGTACTTTAAGTTTTTTTTATAATACACAAATGATACAATAAGATATTTAAATATCTACGGATAAACTAATAATTGCTATCCGATCCATTTTTTGATCATTTTTTTTTTACACTTAGATATCGTCCAAATAACAATCATTTTCATCAATATCCAAACATAATACAAATAATATTTTATTACTACTTACTAGTTACTGTCAATAAATTTTGAAATAAACCTTTGATTCCTCACTACAAGACTTACTTTTAGTTTTATAAATTCATGTTCAATTATATGTACTAATTGACAAGTTTCGAAAATATGTTTTGTATGATCAAGAGTTGTAATACATTTGTCTGAGTTTGCCTTATATGGTGTTTACGTCATCTTAGTTAAGTCTGTAATTCTAAACCCTTTTCGACCATTCTGATGAAACCCCTATTGCCTGCCTACACATTTGTTTGTAATCTTGTTCACAGGTATGTAATATTATTATAAACATACGAAATATTCTAGGAAATAGTAAGTATTCATTTGATGGCAATTACACTCGGGTTGTTCGTTTTTTTTTTTTCATTTTTATGTACAACATAATTTCTATTTTACACAGCGCTTCGTTCTCACGTACACTAACCTTTTATTTATTTAACAAACACATACTTTTCTAATTCAACTATTTTATTTATAATTTGGCTGCAGCAAAGCTTAAATTATAAACCGCAAGTCTTATATCGCGCTCCGTTTCAAAACCCGTAAAATAAAACTGTAACACGTGTGTTATTGGAAACATTTTTGGAAAAAAATAAAATTAAAATAACAAACCGAGAACGAAAAGATTCAGAATAAAATTGTTATTTTTACATTACATCATAAACGGTTTTAAAAATTATGATTTTTTTACGTGTAGAGCAGAGAAGACGTTTAACCGTTATGGACTATGGTAGTGGTTGGCTACATTGTATATTGTATATTGTAGAGCAATCTTCTATAATAATGGTCGTTCATTTTAATAATCTATTACAACAGATGTTGTACTTCAATTTTGCAAAACGTTGGAGATATCGAACTACTACAGGGTGCTGTATGCTGTTCAATTCCGCAGACAACGCAACTAAAACAATAAAAAAAAGTATGTATCGTCCGATGTTACGTACTGAATGCAATATTTATTCATAAATTACTGCAGCCTCTACGGAGGTGTATATACATTATAATATTTATTTGGAAATATGCGCATATATTCCAAAATATTTAAATATATATATATATATATACGTATGTATTACACACACGCGCGCGCGTGCGTATATATGTATATTATGTTATACAATAAATAACAATGATAATAATATATCAAAGGAGGACGGGGAATGGTATCACGGTGACACGGTGAACCATAATAATAAACGGAAAAAAAAATTCACCTATACTAATATTATGTATGGAGTTCCAAGACCATACATCGAGGTGAATATTTAAAGACCAATAAATATCTTTTTCCGGGTCACATTCACGTTGCGAATTATTTTTGCAGTTGACGTTAATAAACAATAAAACAGCTTAGTGAGAGTGATTTTCAATATTTTCGGATACCCCGTTGGTGTACGTACTATACGGGATATAATTTATGAGTGGCACATAAACATTTGAAATAATTAAATGTGTTCAATATTGATAATATTAATAGTTCATTGTTCTTTGTATGTTTATCATTTTCTTTTAGTAAATTATTTCGATATTAATGTCACAACGCAACATTATACTCAAACCTATACATCATTAAAAATATTATTATCTGTACTGACGTATTATATTGTTTATAATAATTGTAACTGGTTTCGCCCACTTAAATATACATAAATAAATAAAATTAATATTATTGTAATTATTATTATTATTATTTTTATTATTATTATTAATAAGTAACGTCAAGAGAATTGAATACCATGATTGGCTGTCCTTGCCTATCGCAATAGGTGCGATTATTATTATTCGGATGTACTGCTTGTGTCCACAATGCATTTTACGATAAAAAGCGACTAGATTTTGAATTGACCATGAAAAGTGAAATAAATTTCAGTGCAATTTCTCTATATATTCGATTTATAACTTTAAATTTCCGTTTTAATTTTTACCAAAATTCAAAATATTTAAAATTTAAAATAGTCGCTGAATTAAGTCCAAAAATTAAAATTTAGTATATTCAATAATGTCATATAACCTTAAAGTTTGGTGAATCTTAAAAATTCATTATAACATCAAATTAATAAATGCATACAAAATATGTTTACTATATTATGCATGTGATAGAATTAAATTGAGGATAAATGGTATCCCATCCTTATAAGTAAATCAATATTATATCTGACAAAATTATATTATAAACGCTTTTATTGAATAAAATTAATTATAAATTGAATTATTATGGGTATTATAATCAATGAACACCATGATATTCGATATTTTATAACATATATTATATACTAAGCAGTAAACCCTTTAAATACATACGGATAAATAGTACAAACAAACTATCCGATGAAACACGATTACAACATCGGAGAAAAGGTTTAACGGTACTTTTTGGTAATCATCATTATAGTCTCGTTGATATCCATGACCGAAAAAGCCAAGGCCCGAGTCTCATCAATATTTTCACTGGAAGACTGTAATAAAGTGTGTCCCGTAATAAAGAACCTTTCACACCAGACACTAGTCGTACACGTGTATCTGATTCAACTCAACACAAATATTTTTTTAAATATTTATTGGTCAACCAAACATGGAAGTAGAAGAAGTTTTGTTAATTTACTGTTTAATTAAAAGATAACATAAAAAAATTAAAACGTAAATGATCCATTCGATGCATCCTATTGTTGGTGCAAGATAATAAAAGGGTAATTTTAATATCCTATTTCCCGATCTTTTTAAATATGAGTTAAATATAAGTATCAAAAAATGATAACAATGATACAGATGGCTTAACGATATGAAATTGTTCCTATATTATGTTATATTTTACTATTTTTATTTTATGTACCATTTTATTTTATGTGTCCGTTTCAACGATCGCTAACGCACTTTCTAACCCAGTCTACATTAAAGTTGACAGTTCATATTAAAGGAAAATGTGCGTAATTAAACAAGACCCGTTTAACTTCATAAGATCCTTTTTTTAAAGCAGGAACCAAATCGACCTATGGGATCGAGGATCGGCAACTAATACATTACCAGTAATACTATTTATCGGAACAGATAGCTAATAAAGACGAAATAGTTATGTACTTGTGTGCTTTATTGAAAAATACATTATCTATATGAATTATTATTTAACATATGCTTATATATATATACAGAACGTCATCGTCAAAAAGTAAAGTAATAAATAATGCGGTATCCGCTTCACCGTTGTCTGATATGACGAAGTGGCCAAATCTCTTAATATAATGTGGGTATAACTTCGTCGTTCTGTGAGGCAACATCAGGGACGGAGTCGTTTTCATTGTTGGCCACGTTGGCACTGGTACTGCAGGTCACGTTAATGTCCGTAATACATCATCCATCGGTAGAGACCGAATATCTAACGTCGATTTTCCCATCATCCTGCCCGAGAGTGACTGCAAGAGTCGAGTCCTTAACATCGATTGGTGCCGGTGAAAGTTCATGGTCATCCTGCGAGAAAACTACAGGGATCGAGTCTTTAAGATCGATTGGTGCAGGTAGAAATTCGTGGTTATCCTGCGAGACAACTGCAGGGATCGATTCTTTAACTTCGATTGGTGCAGGTTGAACTTCATAGTTGTCCTGTGAGACAACCGCAGCATCTTTTTCACTTAAGGCCACGGCTGCGTCAGCGCAACATGAAACAGCAATTTTGTCGGTGCTGGTACCGGTCACGTAAATTTCCGTACGTTCATCGGAATATTGAACGTCAATTACCGCGACGGTTACAATTTCGTCTTCCTGTAACACAATGGCTGGGGCCGAGTCACCCCCCCCTCCCCCCGTTGGCAGCAGCTATGGCGGCCAAATGCACATCATCTGGGACAACGATGTGCACGTTCAAATAGGATTTGCTGATATCTCCAATCGTGGCCAAGCTGGTCATTTACGCAATGTTGCAGTAAGCCACCGAAGAGCCCGGCTCGGCCGTGATCGTTTCCCGGTCCGTCGCCACATCCTCCGATGCCCGTGTTCTGTTTTCTGCACTCGCGTCTTCCAAGGAGCCTGCCACCGTCTGACCTTGACGAACATTTCCCGTCTCTACTAACTATAGACGATGGTCGTTAAAATTCATCTTGATAAAACAGGTTTTCGACAGTAGAAAACTGTTTTTTTTTTTTTTATTAATTAATGAGATATTTTAATGATTAAAACACATTAAGAAACAAAACAGAAAATTTAAAATATAAAAATAATAGTTATTTAAACGTTAAGTACATACCACTGTAGTATTACTTGACACGTTTTACAATTTGAAAAGATTTACAATGATTGGTAAATAATTTGTAGTTATGTATTATGTATTTATGTTGTTATTTTTTTGTTATATAGACTGCGTCCACGTAGTATTAACAATATAATGAGTTATCTGTTCAACATTATATTGCGAAAAAATCAATGGGAATTCATTTACGACTTGCCTATACTTCTTTTACATGATGAAACATGACCAGTGCAAAAACGGCCACGGTGACCAGCGTCGTAATGTTATAAATTATAACATAATATTATAGCAAATTTGAGTGGGAAAAAATTTTGGATTTTCTTAATATTCGTTTTTGAACGGTTCAATAACTGTAAAACTCCATTTAGCATGAACGGGGCGAGATCAAAAAGAAAAAAATTATTCGTTTCGTTTTATTTCAACGCACGTTTCGATATTTTCATTTTGGTGAGACCTCTTATTTAACCATGACGCACGAATAGCGATCAGTCAAATCGACACGTTCAATTATCGTTCATGTTACCGGGTTCGGTTAAGAAATTCAATATAATGTTTATTTTATTTATTTTCGTTTTCATCGTAAACGTCTCCTACAGCTGTATGAAAAGAGCTTAGCCTCAACGATGACAGCCTAAATTATATTAGATATATATATATACAGTATGTACCATAAGTATTCCGTACTAAATTATGTACATTTTCGTGTAAAATTAATAACTTTAAATGCAATTTTATCGACAACAATTCTCATTTGATGATTTGTTTTTCAAAATAAATCTTCTATACTAATTAACATTTTCAAAACAACAAATCTACTGCCTTTATTTTTACAATACTATTGTCTATTCGTACGATAGGAAAAGCAAAATTACAAATAGTACAATAAGTACAAATTGTTTATAATATTAGAAGAGTGACTTTTTGATCTACTTATATGATGTCTATACAGTTATTTGCTTTATTTTTAAATACCTACTATACGCTGATAATATATTTTTACGATTGGTTGTTATTTTGTTTTTAATCAAAAAATATAAATCTTTTGATTTTAACGATTTTTAGTTTTTGTGAAATTGCGATTTTAATTATCTTAAAATATACAATCTACAAAACGACCGTAAAGAAAACTACAATAATCAATAAAATACAAATGTTTTAACAATGGCATCATCAAATATAAAATTTATGTAAAGTACACTTAATTGTAGAATACACGAAATATAAAGATACTTATTGGCAATGGAAGGAAATGTAAATGTGATACGAGAAACACTCTTGGAACACACTGTATGAAACTGTATGAAACTCTTGTATATACAGGCCATCCATATATATATATATATATATATATATGTACAAGGTTCTGTTTCTCGAAAGAAATAGAAGAAATAAAGAAAGACCTAAATTGTTTGAGCGAGAACAAATCCTGACAGATTTGTCGACTTTGATTTCCCATGTCGCTCCGGAGTTACGAGTTGATAAAAGATTCACACCCCAAAACCAAAAATTAAGATCGTAAAATTCGAGTATGGGTATACATAATAATATCGTACAGTAGCCAGGCGAGTGATTTTAATAAAATGAGCAACGATTTTCATCTAGACCCATAGTAACAACCCGCAAACCCAATATATTTTGATCGAATATACAAAATAATTTGCTAG
Source organism: Chaitophorus viminalis (assembly GCA_025469195.1). Lineage (NCBI taxonomy): Eukaryota > Metazoa > Arthropoda > Insecta > Hemiptera > Aphididae > Chaitophorus > Chaitophorus viminalis. The sequence continues at coordinate 57,330 of JAIPRK010000766.1, read as the reverse complement.
CTTAGGCCCCTAAATTTTACACTGAGTACAATGACATTTATCTTTACAACGTCGAATCACATCACGTAATATTATTATTATTATTGATTTGACATTTATTTAAAAATATTTAACAAATGATTTAAGTAATCACTCTTAAGTCTAAGTATAATGTATTATTTTGAAACGCAGTAATTATAAGTATATCATTTATTATTATGATTATCTTGTTGTCTATGGTTATTTTACTTATATATTAATAATACTCTGTTACGCCTAAAATACATTTATAATATGCTAAACATCAATATCCAACGACACAAAATTTGGAGTTCATCACTGATAAGGTTATAAGTCTAGAGTGCGAATTTGTACGCATTTACATAATTTACATATTTATTCTGGTTGATTGTACAAATAAGTCTTCAATGTACACACAATTTGTTTGATGACATAACGATTTAAACAATGAAACTTTTTTAGTGCTTATTTTGTATACTTCAATATTTAGTCATTGTTTATTTTTAATTTAGGGTTTATTTGAAGATTCAATTGCATATTTCATGTTTTGGCGTATACTTGGGTGTTTTTTTTTTTTTTGACATCTACGAAATAATAAATATTATATTATAATGGTTCGTAATATTTTTATCCAATTCCTACGTTATTAATTTGTAATCATCAAAATTATTTGAAAATAAATATCACAGTTATAATTTTAAATACCTCACACAATTTTAAATAATAATTTACTTTTACAGTATCATATATATCTCTAAATTCCATTTCATCATTTTTGTTTAAAGTCATCAAATTTCATTTTCAACAGTTTCTTTTAAATAAATTTGTGTTTTCTGTAATTAATTAGTGATCTACCCATTAGAAGGAAATTTGAAAATAGAAAATTAAAAAACATTTTTCATATAAAAATATAAGTTTTTGAATAGAATGGAATACTAGATAAAAACAATTTACTTAATATATTTACTTCTCAATTATATTATGTCATATTAAGCTACTTCAAATCGTAGTAATATTTATTAGTACCTTTACAATATACTTAACATTTACAGTACCTTTAAATAGGAAAAAAATACTCGAGGAGGATCTATCCCCCATATCCCAATTAAATACGTCATTAACGACACACAGTCATATGTAGTATTCAACTTACATTCTTCTTCCTCTTCTTAATAGCTCAGCGGACCATGTAGGCACATCGCTGCCACCACTATTTCATTTCATTGATCCCAATCAATCGCATATTCTATTTGCACATTTTCATGGATAATTATTAAATATTTTTTTACTTCGTTCTTTCATCTGGTTCGGGGTGTTCCTATATGTCGTTTTCCCACAACTCTTCCTTCCGTAACACGTTTTATAGTTTTTCCATTTGCCCTCCAAACATGTCCAACCCATTCTATCCTATTGTATATTTGGCCTTCCGCTCAACAAAACTTACATATTATTACTATCGTCTATCAATATTAATTATCTATTATTTCTACCATCGTCATCGTCATTAGTCATTACCACGATTGCTGTTATAATTTTAAGGAAACACGTACTACACTATATGTAAGGTCGTATACATAACGACGATAGTAATAATAATATTATACACGCGCGGGTCGAGTTACCATATATTTTCATGATATATAATATTATATACAAAACATACAACTTGCACACTGCAGTGTACCTAAATACTTAGTGCAGGCTGTATCCAGGCTATATATGCAGTGGCGACTGGCGAATATATCTTAGTTTTTAAAGGAGGGAGGGGGATGGATTTCAAATCCACAGATTTAATGGGTCTCAAGTTTTCAACCATCTCTATTTTTTTTTTTTTTTTTTTTTTAATTGATTCCCCTAATTGATACGAAAAATAAGGAACTTTTATTAGTCTACATTTCTAAAAATTCCTATATCTCCTTACATATGGAAATAAGTTTAATCAAACTTCTGTTCAAATCCTCCCTTGTTCCAACATTTTATGCATTTGTATTTCTCTCATTTTATTCAAAATTTGAAAAAAATCAATTCGCACTTTGGTAACTTTGGTACAAACATTACAAAATATAATACAAAATAAGCAGGGTTAGAAAAAAAAAATTGTAATTTGTAAAATATACAAATATGTAAAATGGCCTAACTACTGAGATGTTCATTTCTCAATTGAATGCGTAACCATATTTTCAGACTAAATAAGTAGAGCGAAGTGCCCAAGAAAAACTGAAAAATTAATAATTCTCTGTAAATTACCAATTAGGTATAATTCATAATGCATCAACATACTATTAAGCAAAGTTCGGTTAGGTAGGCAAGTTAACAAAAATAATTAACTGAAGTTAAGATAAGAAATTATACAATTGTTAAATTAGAGTTGGAAGTTTATATTAGTTAACAAATCATGAATGTTACCCTCTAAGTTTAAAATCCATAAGGAAAAAAAATATTAACTTAACTCAGTTTAGTAAAAGTTGATTTGATTTTTAATAATAATCGGTATATGGAACACATACAGAGTGATTGTATTCTTTGTAATTTCTATTATAACGAATAATTTTGTTAAAATGTTATCATAATGCACACCATACAATTAGAATACCTATTTTAATTTATATAATTATTAAATATTTAAACTTTAAACATCTCAATTATAATTTAACAAATAATCATTTTTATATAAAATGGCTATGTTATTATGACTACAATTTGTAATCTAATATTTTTAGTTTTTACTAAACAAATTTGTAATATTGTGACACTCAGCGTTTACAATATGTATTTTTTATACTAAATAAGTACATAATATATAAAATAAAAGCATTTACCTTCAAATATAGGTAATTCAATTCGTAAATATTATAATTTAATATTGAAATACTAATAATATTAGTTAATGCTTTATATTTATGACAATGTCATAAAAAAAAATGTTCAAAATGTTATGATTCAATAATATACTTTATGGCTTATACCAATATACTTACATAAAACCCCAAGTATTAAGTAGTGAATAAAGTGTATAGTATTGACGAACACGAAAATCTCAAAGGAGAAGGAGGTGATCCACCTATATCCACTACTGCCTGTATTATGTCACATTATATGAATATTAATAATAATAATTATAATATGATAAATTAATATAATGTTTCAATCATTTGTAATCGTATAAACCAATGGTGTTCAAACTATTGGTCAAGACCCAATTTTGAATCATGTAAGTTTTAAGAACGGGTTGCAACAAGTTTACTATCAAGTCTTTTATAAGCAATTTTAACTTAATTTGACTAACAAAGCTGATACGCGTCGCAAAAAATATATCGTAAGAAAATTGGGTCGCCAGTCAAAATGTTTAAAGACCACTAACTGGTATAAACTATAAACATGTATGGGAAGTTTCCAGTACGTGCCAATGAACGCAAATGAATCAAATGAAAAACTTTTAAAATACAATCAAAACAAAAGTATCAAAAACCGGTCGTACATATTAAGCACAACTACGTAATAATATCGACGTGATTCTGCATGCATGTATGTTTATAATAATTTACCTGCAATATTATCTGCTCTACATTTATAAATTCATTTTTTTTTCACCCATCACCCCGCAGAAATTAATCAATTCGCTACGAGATATGATATTATAATATTGCATTGTTTTACTCGGTAACTGTCCCGTCCGCATCAAATAACCCATTTCGTCCGTTTAACAATAATTACTTTTAAGCTCTTCACATTATTATAACATTACATAATATATTATTATGTGTTATTGCAGTATAATACGCGACCAAATGCATGTAATTAAGTAAAATGTTATTTTTATTCGGACGCGATGGTCGACACGATGACGGTCCGCGTCGTTAAAATTGATTATATTGTTAACATGTCCAACGGGTAACGGTCCTGGGTCCGTGTATTGTATTATATATTATATTTTCTTAAATCTTTTTCAAACACACCCAATAGCTATGTATACAGTGTACACACATGTAAGTAGCAACGTCAACAAATTGTATCATAAATAGGTGCATACTTTGTCAATGTATATAATAATAATTACGCTATGCGGACGTATTCTGAACGTATTACTATAAGCTTATAGATTTCATAGACAGGTTGATCCGATGATTTATGATACACGCATAATAGGCGTCGATATAGTGTAGTGCTATAGGGTATCGACTATAGTACTACCACTACTGCCCCGGCCGGCAAAATAATAATAGAACAATAAATTATTTATTAATGTAAGTGTACCTACTATCAAATATCAATAATATTATGTTACAACTTACTATGCAATGACAACTCATCATATTTTATTGTAATTGTAAACACATAGCTATTTTACGTGTTTAACCGAGTGCAAAAACATACCTATAGTCTATACATATAAAAATGCTAAAATATGCATGTGTAGGTTTGCTATTGAAAAGCTAATGTTATCATTACTCATTATAATGTTCGTGAACGTCTTGTTACATCATTCTGGTTTGTTATAAATTTTTATAGAAAAAATAATAATAAATGACGGTGCTATATAGTATAGAATCTATCTATCCATACTATAGATACACGTTTCGGATAATTAAATTATCTCAATATGTGTTAACCCAATAAAAAAAAAATCTTAATGAACCCAGGTGAATTGAAAAAAATTATAGCCTAAAAAATACTTCCTCTTATTGATTGCCAATCTCTACCTATTTATAATATCACAGTTAATGTTTTTCGAATAAAATGTATTTTTTTCGAATGTTATACTTTTGGCCTAGTCTATTGGAATGTTTTGTTTTGCATAATATGATACTAGGTGTAAAGTGTAAACAGTCCAACATTTCAATTTTCGTGCAAAACTTTATCCTGTTATTAATGTCAATATTTTGTTTTATTTTTAAATTGTTTAATATATTTTTATATAAAATGAATAACTTAATTTTCAGTTTTATAGTTAAACAATAAACACACAGGTTTAAATTATTAGTTATGACAGATATCTGAGATATGGTTATTATTATTTTTATTAAAAACATATTAAATTATTATCATTATTATTTTCTTAAGTAAATCTTTCTTTTTGAAACTAAATATTTACTATACACACATGTGCATTTTTTAAATCTTATTGCTATTAGAACACATTAACGGCCCCTAAATTTCGGAACATCGTTTAGACAATGTTATATACACTTGATTGACATTTGTATATTTTTCAGTGATGTGTCTATACATTTTAATATTCTAGTGTTCTAAATTTAAGCTAATGTAATGTCACTAATATTTCCTAACGTGTCCCACTGGTCACTACTCACTAGCAAACCCAATATTCCGTAAATAGCACTACGTCAAAGTTATTTGACATTCACCGACGCTACTGAATAATGGCCCGTATTTTAGACATTGAGACTTGAGGCATTACCCATTAACTGGATCAATATATTATAATATTATTGTATCAGTTTATTAGCACGAGCCGTGAAAGGAAATTGATATTGTTCAAAAAAAAAAAACCATATCTAACGGTATGGCGTATCGCCAACTTTAACTCTCGGGACTCAAACACATTTTTTGTCAAATATTTAGTTTGACAACGTAAAACAGGACTATTAAAATTAAAAATTGGCCGCACTCAATCGTGTTGTCCGAAATAACATATTTCCGATGATACGGTTCGTGTTCAACATACTTGTTTAGGATTATTGAGTATATATCGTGATTTTTGATGTACGCATGAAATACACACAGCTTTATACACATAGCATTGCATTCAAAAGTGTAAAAAATTAAATTAAAAAACACAACACTAAAGTAAATGTTAAACCATTGAAATGTAAAATGTGTAGTGATGTAATGTAACATAATGTGTTCACTGCAGACTCGATGAATGTAGCAGCAGCCTTATAGAATTTCTTCGATTTCCATTATTATTTCCATTAACTACGGAATACAAGTATACGTAAATTCAAATCGAATTGCAAGTTTCGTTTTTTCGTCACGTTTATTGACAACTGAAAATCCACGCTTCCGGGCAGCAGTCACATGATATCACCAATAATTATCAAATCCAATTATCCGCGCTCCCTGGCGCATTCGTTTCACTTAATTTTTTTCCCCGCCGTTAGCCTCATACATAGTTTTATTTCAGATCGTTAATGATGTGGGTGGTTGAATGTCACTACCTCGCCGCAATCTTCGAGATCGATGAGGTGCTTTCATCTACCCGCCATCATGGGTCAGTGAGGTAGGAAGAGGAATACTCGTATATTTCAATTGTATAAGCTCTTCACCTGCGACCTGCCATATTCTTTTCTTTTGACTGAATTTATTGACACGTCCCGATAGAAATTTAACCAATCGAAAACCGTGTTTTTCTTCAATATTTTGTTCGCCCTTGTATTTCGTAATGTTCGATTGACGAAAATCAGGTGTACCCCAGCAAAATACTGTGTCTGCAGTACTACATGTTTGATAATGTCAAACTACGTGGCCCATTTTAGTCAAAACGTAATAAAATTATAAAATATGATTTTTGAAAAAAATAAAAATAAAAAATTAATGATGAAAAATTACTTTTCTAATGGCATTCTGGATTGTTGGACATCGTATTTTACAGTTTGTCTTGCAGATACACAATATTCTTCAATGTTTCGTCGATTTTTTTTTTTTTCTGTTCTCTATGCTTAAAATATAAAATCAGTGGTCAAGTTTATTTTCATTTCAGAGTATATATCTGTTGTCTCTCGATATGTTTTGGCATCAATTTTGAATTGAAACGCAACGCCTGATCACAAAAATATGTCTTCACGAATTGCCAATAACATCTATATTCTGTCGAGGCTATGTAGTGTATACTTCAACATACTTAGGTTCTATATATTCCCAATATTATTGTGTTTATTTTAAATAGACAGTCGAACTAAAGTGAAATATAGCGTATTATGTTGACATTACAAAAAAAAAAAAAACCGTAATGTCAAAAATAAATAAACAGTAAAAAAAAGTAAACTATTTTCATATTTAAATGGAGAAGAAATAATAATATTTTTAAGTACTATGTCTTGTTTGGTCAACAATAATACCGTTGATCACAATAAATGTGGGTCAATTCACGGGTGTATCTATGAGCATATTCGCGCATAAAAGCTTAAAGTCAGTTCTAAGATGTTTTGAAATATTTTTTCAAAATGTATTATACAATTTGAATCAAAAGAGCTTCTAATACTTTTGAGATGTAATAAAATATTAGATAAATATACATAGTGACGTTATAATAATATAAAATATTAATAAACACAATATACATTGTTAGAGGTACTTACATAATATTATTTATTTGATTTATCTGCAAACTATTTTTCATTTTTCTTTTTTTCTATAACATTCGTAGATATTTAAATCTAGAATTTATCCTAAATAAATCATATGATCAGTTAACCCAGTACCAAAATATTCCGTACACAAGGTGTTGGTATGATAATATTTAATCGTATAAAAATTAACAAAGAAATGAATATGTAATTATATAAAATGTTTGCATAAATAATACAATTACAAAAAAAAAAAAAAATGAATAATAATTCTACGATTTCCAACTTTCTTTTGTAGTAACCACTTAATAATATCATAAAATAATTTTGATTTTTAATAACGAAAGATCCTTCGTGATGTCTTACAGCAATATTATATATTGATACATTCGATGAGATTGGGATGTACACCTGTCCTCGGAGATATTATATTTCTTAGAATAATATTAGACCATTATACCCAAATTTTTTTATTTCGTGCAATATCATTCTGCTATTGCGAAGTTTTCGGACTATGACGATAGAAAAGTATAGTACAAAAGTTATACTGATAACAGTGATAACGCAGTAATGCTTGTGAGGAACTATGTAATGTATGATATTACACTTCTACATTTACAATTGCATTACCGTAAACCACATATTAAAATCCGGTAATGAATGTCGTCCCACAATGTCTGCGCCAAGGTTACATCCATTTTAGCATCAAAGAATCGTCATTTGATACTTTTTGTCCTTTTGTTAATCGTGTTGTTGTCCAATAAAATATGTTTTGCCGTCTATAGTCTCGTATGGATGCGGATCATCCACTGCAATGCTCACGTTATTATATTGACAAAATGCCGCCCGAGTGGCTTTCAGGAATAATAAATTTTAAAATATTTTTTTTCTCCTCATTACTAGCGCTAATTATCTATGCAATATGTTATAGTGGTTTAAGGTTTTGTTATAATGCTATGATAGTATTATGTGTGTCAAAAAATCTATTCAACATAATATTATTATTATCGCACTTGACGGCTGCAGTTTTTGCGTGGCCCGTCATAATTATTACAAAGTATACCGATTTTTATACAATCGCACATTATAACATTATAGTATACACGCACCAGGAGTCAAAGTAAAAATATAATACTTGATGCGCGTAGTAAAAAAAAAAAAAATTAGTAAAACATTTGAACACGTAGATAAATATAGTTCACGTTAGGAAACTAAACGCTATCGCGAGAAATAATAATTATACTGTTAAGTATAGTATTCCAAGACAAACAATAACATATGCATACATGACTCATGCTTTCGTATACCTATGCATCTTATTAGATCTGATAACGTGTTAACTTTTCCGACATAGTTCGCCTGAACGTATTATTATATTATTAAGAATTTACACAAGTGGAATATGAAAAATAGAAAATCGGCACCAGGTTATATTTGATATAAATGTTAACGGATTTTATTATTGATCGTAAATGTCTTTTTCTTTTCATTTTACAATATTTTTATATAGTGCTTGCTCACTAAACCTACTTCTACCAAAATCTTTCGTTTTTAAACTTTTTTTAGAAAAAAAAAATACATATAGATTCAAACGCAAAGTCTTAGGAAATCTGATTTTTTTTGGAAATTTTAAAGATTGAATGGTTCTACGTAATCAATAATAATATTATTATTTTGATTAATGGTTGATAATAATATATCATGTGCTATTATCTCAATAATAATCATTAACGTTTGAATATACTAATACATAATATAATATTTTAGTTAACATTCGTCAATGTACACATCCATTGTACGAATTTCAAAAATGCCGTAATACTTCAAACTATATTGATTTTTTAAGCACACAAGTGTCAGTTGTATGCCAAACATCTATTAACGACTACACAGTATAGTATTGTCTGAACATCAGGTATTTGGGCCAGCAATCGATTTTGTTGACAAATGTGTACGAAAACTTACAAACGAATTTAATACGCAGAATTATTATTTTTGGCAAAGTATACACATAATAGCAATATCCCGTTAGTTTTATGACGTTGTCAATTATTGTATTTCCTAAATTATACAAAACTTGTATTTTTGCTTTTATACATTATTTTATTTTTATTTTTTTTTTTATATTGGTAGATACCTACACACTCGATAAAGGCTTACAAATGCATAAAAACGTAAGAAGTAGTATTAGACAACAATTAAATACAAAACTTCACATTTTTATTTAAAGAAAGGCGGCTCCGATAGAACCCATATTGCCATTTGACGAGTTAGTATTTTTTTTCTCTCTCATACAACATTATTAATATATACGTATACCATTTGTCCCTTCCGCTCGTCACGTAGTCATCACTCATCAGTCATCATTTCAGTCGATGGTTCCAAACAAGTGAAACTCAGTCTGAGTCATTCCAAAGTCAATCACTCGACCATCACGATTCCAATCGTTTCACAGTTGTTCGTTTTTCTTTCATAACCGAATTGTTTCTAATTTAAAATTCGTATCTAGTGATGTAGATTAGCTGGTTTATATAATAATTATATCTCCACGACATCTACTGCGTCATCCTGTCACTTTGATTAACTTTTGCTTGACCGTCAGAGCACAAGATATACCGCAAACATCAAATTACTTTTATCTTGTATCATTTGGTTTGTACATTATACTAATACGACAATCAAAATGAAACACCGGATTCATTTCACATCACTTGTTTAATTACACACTATTTATTTTATATTATATTATACAAATATATGATACAAAATTTGATTTTACTATGATACTACAACTTTTTATCGTCGAACCAATTGAATCCCGTTAAATAGGTTAGTTAATCGCACTATCTATGTTACAATAATGCGAATCCGAGTACACGAGTGAGTGACACTTGTACGAGATTGATTATAGAGATTTATATGGTCAATGATGCACACGATACAAATGAATATATTATATAAATTAAAAATAATATAAGTTCCCGGCGACGACAATGTTATCGATATCGTTTTATCTGATCGTATCCACGATTGCTCATTTGATATTAAGGGGATTGTAAGCCATGATTTTCCGTCTCTGTCCATGGCACGCGAAACATAGGATGTAACGAGACAACGTTATATTTCTGTGAATAGTATATTAGTTTACCTAACTAGTGCCCTAGCAGCGTAAAAGTTAATTAGTCTATGAAAATTACCAGGTGCATCGTCAGTATTATGACTAGAGATAGCGCTGTTATAAAACCTGTTTATAACCCGCATACAAGGTACACGTAGTCTAATATTATTTCTGCGTAGTTCTAATACTGGTAGACGGGACTTTCACACATATAAGATCATCGGAGCCACCCAACACGCATGTAGGGCCCCATTTATTTCCGTAGCTGGTAAAGTGGTCACCGGAAGGTAGATTACGATTTTCATGCGACGACATACAAAACCACATAGTCATCAAGTATTTTTTGTCACGACGAACCGTGGTCCTTGCGGTTCATTTCAAGGAGGGTACAACACCCGGTTGAACGGGATATACTATCGTACGTTCCATCATCACACTGCATCTTCGTGATTTGTATCAAAATAGAATATATAATGTATCACTAGTAGAAACACAGTGTGAATATATCAAATCGCTAGGAGCAGTTGAACCAAAGAGTCGCTGACCAGCAATCAACAACGGATTGAACGCAAGGAGCAGTAGACGACGAAGAGCCGTCGTCCAGTCAACAACAATCCCAATAAACACCATAAATGTCAGTCGAGAGCATTCGGCAATCAGTCTGTGAGTGGTCATCATATTTTATCCCCATATAATTGTAATTCCTTCATTTAATTATTTTATGTTGTATTTAAAAAGACAATAAGTCAAATAAAAAAAACAACATATTCTAAAATAAAATAAATGTTAAATATTATATTATAAATAAAAGTTAAAGTGTTATCAAGCTGAAAGTTTAGAATTCGTTACAAGGAATTTAGACGTTTTCTATTTCCAACGTACCGATCGATCAATTAATGCGATTAGAATTTTGATTACTGATTTGAATTTGTCGTTAAGTCTACTTTAGATTGACTTTCCCACTTTTTTGATTTTGTCCCCCAAAATTTCACAAATTATAATTAAACGAGTTGGAAACATAAAAATCAACAACAGTTAATTTTTGGGGATGTTAAGTACAAAAATTAAAAAAAGTGGGAAAGTCGATCTAAAGTAGACTTAACGACGAATTAAAATCAATTTTCAAAATTCTTATCGTATTAATTAATCGATCGGTACGCTGGAAACAGAAAACGTCTAAATTCCTATGTTGCACGTATGATAGACAGAGACAGAAGATCATGGATTACAATCCCCTTAAAATATATTATTCTCTCAGAGCATATTTGTACACGGTTTTACTGTTACACGCCATATGGAAATTGCTTTGAATACTAATGTATTGGCTATGGTCACTCATAATTTTTACTTCGAATCGCGTAGTAGACGTATGAAAACGTAATAATATGTTTCATCGTATTTAAATAATATAATCAATTTCATTTGCAATACTGATTGTCATGCGCAAAATACAATTCACGGCACTGTGCAGTGACTGAAAATCCCAGTTGCAGATCTCACGTCACAAAACTACAATAGTTCAAATGTATTGCAAAATATCTCAGACTGTTGCTGAAGGTAAATCTCTACATATTTTTGTATACATAAAAATTCAAAGGACGTTTTCCTAGATTGTACAAAAAAATCCACTAAAATTAGAAATTTCATTTGAAAATCGTAAACTGGAATTTGGCATATTATCTACAATTCGTTTGTAAAATATTGACATTAGTTTGGAATGGATCGGACTAAGGGGGGAGGGGGTGAGAGGAAGAGGTGACCAAAACCAGCAAAATATTCGCGAAAAATACATCATTTTTAATTGCATATTGTAAAATCAGATTTTCAATTATTATACTTTGTTTATAAAACGCAATCGTCGATTGTAGGTTTTTTTTAAGAATCAGAAATTCATTTTTTTATAAGAAACTCATTAATTTATGATTATTCTATGCACATAAATACATAATAACTTAACACCATTAAATACTTAAATATGCATGACAATACTGTAAACTACCAACAAGTTCAAATACTCACAAAATAAGCGGCTTAAAACTTTTTATTGTATTTCTAAAATACCATAAATAGGCACTTCACAAATAATTTATTTAAAGTAAAAATAATAAAAAAATAATATATACTGTATAGTAAGAATGTTTTAATTAATCAAAAATCCAAAATAAATGCGAATTCCTTAAAACACAAAAATAAATATAAAAACTTTGGCTACAGCGTGCGCGATGAATAGTAGGTATTAATAAATAATAAAACTAAACGTAATTCAAAATTTTCCTGAAGTACGTTTTTTAAAAATAGAATACTACAATAAATAACTAATATTTTATATAACATTTGGGAACGGCTGAAACTTATAATATACTTTATAAGTTTTTAGTTTATCTTTACATTTATTTTATACAAATTGTATAATTTAAGTATTTATCACGTAATAATTTATTGATATTAACCAAATGATTTAAAGGAACATATTACTTTTGATAATGTTTTATAACGTTTATTCTATATTATAACATATCAAAATCTATCGAACTATAATGGTCGAAATAACCCATTCGAGAGAATATTGGAGTTGGCAAAGGTGTCCAGTTTGTAATTTTTCGTAATCAAACATGCAAAGTTTATAATAAATAATAATTTATTATTTTTTTGTTTATTTTTAATTATTATTAAATTATTTTTATAAAGTTTAAATTAGTTTAATTATTTATTTTTTTAAGTCTGTACCTATAACATACATTTTTACTTTTATTAAAATGTATACCTATTTGGCTATGTTTTACTTCATTGTTATACACTGTATATATGAATCTTATAGTATTTATATTCATTATTAATAAATGTAAAAAATAAAAAATAAAAAATAATACTTAGTTGTAAGCTTATACGTATTAGTAATTTATAATTAGTTTAATAACATTTATTTGCAAGGAAAACTCACATAATTCAATTGAACATGATACTTTTGACACTGATCACACTATGTGATATATATCACAAATGTTTATATGGGATCTTGTGAATTTAAGATGTAAAGAAAAACAGATTTGAATTCGCTATCGAAAATTCTCCAAAACAGTGTTGACATATATATGTCTTATGGTTAGGGGGTCATTTTGTTAATTTGTCCGACACCGAGAATGTTACCATGACGTCATTGGTCATTCGTCATGAGGGTATCGATATTTCCGACAAAAACATCGATGTTTTTAATATATCGATGTTTACCTGGATAAATTATATGAAAAATTGTACCTATTTGAATGCCTGCTACAATTGAAGAGTGAGAATAGTAGTCAGAAAAAAACTCTTTTAAAATGGTAATATAATATTAAAATACTGAATATAGTTGGCATAAGAATGTTGATATCAATTTGGTAGAAACAAGACATATACATGTACTGATGTATCTGTATGTAGTGTAGATACTCTTAGTTTTTTTTTTTTAAATTCATTTTACCATTTTTTGGTGAAGGTGAGTTTATAATGTAGCACCTCCCCATGTATTACGTACAAAAATACAATGTTACATAAATGTAATTATTAAAATAAATAGTCACCTTCAGTAGGGCTGTAGGAATCACTAAAGTATAAATAAATAATAATACATATGAACAATTATGTTTCTATAGATGTTTTCCAATAGGTGCTAAGTATACTTATTTTTAAGTATAGGTAATTAAAAATAGTATATCACAATAATATGTCATAATGTATAAATTAAGTAATATTATATATTTGAATAATATATTGGATAAATGTTTTGTATTATACATACCCGTTAACTTACAGATTATAAATAGATTATAATGTAGGTACAGGTTATAAAGTGGTGTGTTTTTGGGATTGTGACCCCTCCCTCCCAGAAGAAAAAAGCGATTCAAAATTCAGAAATGACTTGCACTATAGATACAGAGAAATATTTACTAAACTATTTTAGACCCCCAACAAAAAAAATTTTTAAATACACCACTGAGGTAGTTATATATATATATATATATATATATATTATAATGATGGTTTTTTTTTTAGTAAAGCTACACCAGGTGTTTGATACTGCATATTCTTGCGGTAAAAAAATTAAAAAATTAAAATTGCTTAAAGAACGGCGAAGAATGTTATGAAAGATTATGTTATGTAAAAATTTTATGAAAGAGATGCGATTCACTAAGTCATATGTCATATTTGTCTAATATTATATTAATATGCAGCGTGCCTACGGTTATTGTCGTAGGTAGTTCAGTATACACGTTGTGCCGTCATGGCGTCATTAAAAATATTATTATATGTTTGGCCAGAATTAGCAATAGTACCTAAGTACATAGTGCACAATACGAATTGGGTCATTCGTTGCATGTCAGTGATACTAAAAGTAATGTTTTCAGGGATAACTATAGCAGGTTAGTCATGTTGGATGCGTTGCTCTATATCGCACTTGTGCCCTTGCTGTATTTTCAATAAAAACATTTCACGCAAACCAATTACCACGCTTTTAACTTTTAAGATACGAAATTTTACTCGAAATGTGTGCATGATGCACAATAGAATATCGCTCACGACGACATGTTCTTGGTCTAGTTGCGCTTGAACGCGAGATGACCGTAAACGAAAAAAAAAAAACCAAAACCAACCGTTCCGTCACGGCCGGAACCATTACGCGGCAAGTCGTCCGGATACGAAAGGGATACGGAACGCGATTGCGGACGTGCAGGACCGGCAGAACATTAGCCTAACTGTCACACTCGTCTCCTACATATATAGCTGCACTCACTCGTCAGTATAGTACATTATAATAATACGGCCCCACCGTGATTTCCTACCGGATTCCAAACACCATTGCCGCCATTATATTGCCGCCCGTTAACCTTCGCGTCAGAAGACACGATTCACCCGGAACATTATTTGATTACGATAATAATAATATGTTTGTGACACGTCGTCTCGGATTCCCCGGTCCTCATCAGTCGCCATCGCCGACCACCGCCAACAGGAAATCAGAGAAGGTATTATGTATTATTCAGGCCTTTTAGGCGCGCAGCACGCGGTCGTTCTCGTTAACACATCATCCCGTCCCGTTAGGACTAAATCATTATTAACCCTATCTCCACTCAGGGGCGGCTCCAGAGGGAGCCTAGGGGCTGCCCCCCCCCAAGGACGTATTTCTGAAAAATTAAATTGGTATTGTTAAAACGAAATAACAACAAAAACTATATATATAATATTGTCGACTGTACCTATGTGTTTAAAACTATATGTATCTGCTATCTATGTTACGAATAACTTAAAATATAAACTAGAATAATATGATATATTAAAATATACTATCGTATGATATTTTATTATGATTAAAACATTAATTAATGTTTATAACAATGTAGATGTTGTAAATGAAATAGATCACATAATTGATATTTTTGCAAATTATAAAAATAGAAGACTTGAATTTGTGATGTAAAATTTTTGTTTTTTTTTTTTTTTTGTTTAATTATGACTTGCCCCCCCCTCCTTAATCAAGTCTCTGGAGCTGCCTCTGTCTCCACTCTATTACATCATATCGGATGTATTTTAGATTCTGTGTGAAACGAGGAACGTATTGGTCTTATTATGATGAGTGTGATTTTTTTTTTTTCAGTGTACGTTTTGATCCAAAGGAGTGTTCCGATATAAACAGATCTATAATTATATTTCTGTCACAGAAATTCGTCTAATTGGTACATTGCAGAGGTTACTTTTGATATTAATTAATAATCGAGAAAACGGTGTGAATAATTATAAACGATTTTACCCTGCAGGTATACAAAATTTGATATTGATATTTGTTATTTATAAATGTTTTAAATTTACTCTCATTTTATATTATTATAGATAAAATTCGTTTTATTCAATCTTTTTACATCATTTATAAACATTAAGTTTGAGAAACAATAATGAAAAAACACACCTATTTACAAGTAAGACAGTACCCGCTACCATATATTTGAAAATATTAAGTAGTTATTAAAACTATAATTGAGTTGTTCCTATGATTCTGTAATAAATATTACGTAATTTATGTAATTAAAATATTCAAAATATAAAATTACAACTAATTATTTCACTTCTGATCCTGTTCTGTATCTATATTTTTAAATATTTATATCTATATGTTTTTATTACCTTTGTACCTTATATTACTACTAGTATACTTCTTTTGTATTGTTCATTTTAAATATTTTACAAAACTACATTTTTTTTTTTTCTTAAAAATATAATCAATCGTATTTCTTTTTTATATGATTTCATCTATTCTCTTTAATATTACACATAAATATTATGTAACTCAACTAACTCATCCATCCAAAAATAAACTAAAAACAAATGCCTACTTGGAACAGGCATCGTAAAATGTCATACATTCGTGGACAATTATATTAATTCCTCAAAACAAATAACAACAACTCACTATATTTACATTCAATTTTACTAGTCATTGCAGTAAAATTATTTGTTTAGTGATTAACCTAGTAGTAGAAATAATAATGTAAAGATCTGAAAAGTGAGAAATATAAATTATATAATAATCAGAATATTACACCTGACTTGGACTTGGACAACTAATATTACTATTGAATTATAGGGTTTTCGCATGTTTAAAAATGGTTAATTTGCTTATATACTTTATTAAATTAGGACCCAACGTCTTTTTACTAAAACGTACGACAACTATGCGTGAGTAATTTTTGTACGTTTTCGTGTTTTACATTAATAAAATGTGTACTTGGCCGAAAATCGATTACATTTTCCGTTGCTAAGAAGCATTTTATTAGTTTAGATGCACATACTATCCTCTCATTTATCCTCCACTCATTTAAGTGATCGGTTCTCATAATCTTCAGCTCAAGTAAGGCTGCATCTTGAAATTTTGTGTTATATAACTTGGTTATAATATAGGTACCTATCTGTCTTAACTATATCCCCTACTCGTGTATTTCTGGAAGGGTATTGTACTATATACTTCGAGTTTTCCACCCAGTGTAGTGTGTCTTTGGGAAAGCATCACTTTGCAAACGAGCCAAATTTTCGATTTCTAAACTTAGTATTTGAAATAATCAACTACAATTCCATACACAGTTTAAAAAATAAAAAAAGTGATTACTAACGGGCAAGTTGCAGCCGACGGTTCCCATGGTTGTAGATTGACTACAGGCAGTCGATTTTTACATTGATCTTGTATGGACAATTTCTTAAAACGTATTTGGTTAGTTTTTCTGAATTAACGTTTCTTTTTCAATTATATTGGCGTTATTTTCTTATTATTGTTATTATTAACCACGTTGAGCCACATTTTTCCATGCGTTTGGTAAGAACATATTATGGTGTTGTATTATAAAATATATTAAGAAGACGCCGCACCGAGACGTTTGCAAATTAATACCGTACATAAAATAATAATAACAACAACAATTATAGTTATAATAATATCGATTGTCGCTTGTGGCAAAATGTGTTTTCTCGCGAGTGCGTGCGCGTATAGGAGGGCTACAACACGTTTGGACATTTTATCCCAAATTGCTACACGTTTGGGCACAAAATCACAACACGTATGGGCATTCTATATCCCTAAAAAGATACCACGTTTGGGCACTAAAATGTAAAATGTATATACCTTTGTTCAAGAAGTATTTAAAATATGTACAAATATATATACAAATATACATAAATATCAAAATAATATAAGTACAAATAAAATAAATAATAATGTAGCTACAAAGTGTTATAAAATACGTAAGTTATTTACATAATATGTAGGTAATGTACTTATTATATTATATTATATTATATTATATTATATTATTATATATTATACTATATTATATAAGTAAGTATATACTGTATATCTGTATATACCTTTAATCCAACGCGACGGTAGTGGCGCGAAGCTAAGTAAAAAAAAAAAAAATCGGAGCGGTCACTACCGTAGTACATTACACGAGCACGATAATAATAACCGCATTCGGGACTTCCTACGATAGTAAATATTATAGTAGAAAGCGATAAAATTCGTAATCACAGATAATTTTCAAAGTTGTATTAATAGTGTAACAAAATGCAATAGGTACCTATCCATATTTATTTCACCAAAGTCCATATTAGACAATCAGTCCGTAGTCGCTTGTCGAGTGTGTAGTCGCTTAAGTAAATATTCTTACCATGATCTCCATAGATGATATATTTGGAAGAAAACGAGGAAGACGATGTGTTCTGATACAGGGATATAAGCTAAGTGAAAATAAACAATTGAAGGACCGAACTTTTCACTTCAGATGTACAAATCGTAAATGTAACGTAACAGCAATCATTGGTGAGAAACTTGATTTAATAATTTCACAAAAAAAATGATCACAATCATACGGCCATTTCTGAAAATATTTTAAATCGACAAAAAATAATGTCTACACTTAAACGAAAGGCCATTGATGATGTGTTTACTAAACCAAATAAAATAATCAGAAAATTACTTAAAGATCAAACTACTGTTAATATAAGTCATTCAGATGTGCGTTTATTTAGGGAATCTATGTATGAAGCTAGGCGAAAACTAATATTAACTATTCCTAAATCAATAGATGAGGCTAAACGTCAATTGTTTTCAAATCAAAATGATATTATTGCTAATAATAACTAACAATTTTGTTTTATGAAAAATAATGAAAGCATACCAATATTCACTTGTTATACAAATTTAGTGATGTTGTGTGAAGTACGTGAAATTTCTGCTGATGGTACTTTTACATATTGTCCATCATATTTTTATCAACTATATACAATCCACATATTACAAAACAATTATTATCTGTCTTTGATTTATTGTTTTTTAAATTCAAAATCAACTGATAAATATAAGGAAATGTGGACATTAATTAAAGAACTTTGTAAAAAAATAATTAACAAAGAAATACAAATTAACAAAATACATTTGAATTTTGAAAAAAGTGCACATATTGCAATCAAAGAATCATTTCCAACTGTACAAATTATTGCGTGCAAATTTCATTTAGGTCAAAGCTGGTATCGTAAAATCCAATCAAATAATTATTTACTTAATCAGTATAAAAATAATACAGAAATAGGGTTATGGTTAAAATATTTTTTTGGTCTAGCATTCTTACCACCTGAACAAATTGATGATGATTTTGTAGAGCTCATTTCTATAGCACTTACAGATAATCATACGTTTACTGATTATATTTTAGAAAATTATATTAATAAAAAGTCTTAATTTCCACCAAATATTTAGGCAGAAACTCCCATAAATAATACTATGACATCCAACGGACCCGAAGCTTTCCATAAACATTTCAATGCACAATTTTACCATCCACATCCAAACATACACCATGTAGTAGACGCTCTAACTCATATTCAGGCAGAAACTGCATTAAAAATAAATAGTATAAAAAAAATCAATTCAATCGCACTAGAAAAGAGGCTGAACTTAAAAGGAAATTTTTGATTGATAATTGGAATGCTTATGACAAAGGAGACATAACACTAATTGAATACTTAAAAATTATGGGAATTCGTTATCAAGGAAATAAAATATAAATATTATAAATACATAATATATTATTTTTTTTTTATATAAAACTTGACTTTCATTATTTTGATTAATTTAATATTACTATTTTTATTTAACTCGAGTATAAATAACTTACGTATTTTATAACACTTTGTATTATTATTTATTTTATTAATTGTACTTAAATTATTTTGATTATTTTACAAAATAAATAGTAACTTACACTTTATAAAACTTGTTACCTATATTATATTATTATTTATTTTATTTTATTTTATTTGTATATATATATATTATGCATTTATGTACATATTTTTTATACTTTTTAAACAAAGGTATATACATTTTACATTTCAGTGCCCAAACGTGGTATCTTTTTAGGGATATAGAGTGCCCAAACGTTGTGTGGATTTTTAATACTAAACAGGTAAAAATGCCCAAACGTGCTGCACCGGCGTATAGTCGGGGCCAGCTCACCCGTCAGTGATCGTGTGTCCGGTGATTCGTCGTCAAGGTGGCGAGCGGGCCGTACGCCAATTTCAATAAAAACCCACCGCCGCCGCCGCACGCGTGCACACAGTTTCTCCGACCGCTCAGAATAATCGAATTACCGATCACCGTCGACATACACATGTACTATGAGCATATAATGTACGCGCGCGCGTATGTAGTGCGTATTTAAATGTAATATTCCGCGCGCCAAAGCCAAACAGCTCGCGTCTAAATATATAATACAACGATCGACAGAGCCGTACTCAACCGCTGCAAGTTTTCGTAACGTAAATAAAACAACTAATAATAATAAAAAAATTTAAAACAAAAAACAAATAATATATTTAAGACTCGTTTTTTCGATTTATTTATTTTTTTCCTCTCCTCCCGTCGCTCAACCCGCTGCTGAAGTACAACATCATCATCATATAGTGTTATGTATAGGGTATATACGCGTCGGTCGCTCGATGAACTACACGAGATTCCACCGCGACCGCTACCGTGACCGTGTCATAATAATCATAATAATAATAATTAATACAATCATCGCGATCGCATGCGAACACGACGACGTAGTTACTATTGATTTCGAGTACATAATATTGTATATTTTATATCGATCCCAACACTCGTGTCAGGCATGTTCACAATGTATTTGCGCATACATGTACTTGTCATATTTACGTCCGCCACCGATGTTTGTTTGGGATACAATGCGGTGTACATATTATACGGTTGTGTTGCCTGCTCACATCAATATTATATACGTACCGTTATAGTCGGTCACACTTGCGGGACAGTTTATTTTTAATACCTACTAGTCCAGGAACAGCGAACCTATGTCACGCGTGTCACAGGGTGACACGTGCACATTATTTCAGTGACACGCCAATTTAAATATAATTCATAAGTTTTACTCAATTTTACAAAAAAATTACTGATAATTTGAAATTAATTATAATTTATTATTGTAATAATATAAGATATTATCACGACTGTGGATATTATTAACTTGATATATATTTACTTAACAAACAAAATCATGTTAAATATGAATTAATATGTTTAATTAATTATTTTTCAAGCAAAACAATGATCTGAAAAATTTCTGACACATGAGGTAAATAAAATCAAATCAAGCATTTTGATTTGACACGCAGTTATCAAAAGGTTCGCCATCCCTATACTAGTCCACCACTGCCGCGCCGTTGTCCATGATACTTTGTGCTATGTGACATTTTGAAATACACTCTAAAAATCTAACAATTTAGACTCGCAACGGTTTAAAAGTTGTTCAAGTGAACCCCGGACTGCTTTGTTTTAAGTTGTAGACTTGTAGTTCTTTAGGGTCCTATTGTTTTTAAAAACGCCACGTGTATAGAAATGCAGCAGTGTGGCATTAGTGAATTTATGCTGCATGCAATGGACACAATAATTTATCAACTACAAGGCACAATCGTCACAATCGAAATAAGACAGTGTTATCAAGTTGACCGAAGCACAACGTGTAAAATCATAATATTAACAATAATTATTGAACTAATTACATATAATTGATTTATTTCGTATATTCATATAGGTAGGTATTAATATGATATGCTCGGGTATCGTCAAGGATAATAAGCAGTTTTGGAAAATTGTTTAAAATTAAATGGTTTAGGTACCTTTAAAATGTAATTTATTACACAATACTATAGTAATAATTTATTATAAGGGAAAAATATTGGTTTTGTTTTTACGATAAAATATCGGTTATGTATTGTAAGAATAAGTGTGATTTCTGGAATCTCAAGATAACCCTTTTTATACTTAATACGAATATATCTTACATTCTTACACAAGTAGAATGTTTGCAAAATAAGATACACGAAGAATAAAATAAAATATTGAATACCAAAGCAAACAACATAGGCGTTTCAGATGAAAACAATGAATGGAATGTTCAACCGAATTCAATGAATTGTTTATGGTACTATGTACTTTATTATATATACTAATAAGGTGATTTTGTATATGAAAGCCAATCAACTTAAGTTTGAAGATAAGAGTATCGAATATTTGAGAAACAAAAAAATGTGAACGATAGGCACAACAATTCACAAGTAGATATTTAAATAAATAATCTTGAGCAGTACTTGAGGATTTTTACTTACTAGTACTTGGTCGTATTTTTATGATCCTACTCCACCCAACATTTAAAAAAAGAACGTCTGTATTGCTTTTATTTTTAGAGAGATATGAGAGAAATGATATTCTAAAAATAAATTCAAATATAATATTGGATTCGGGTAATATATGCGAATTCAATTTGACATTTTTGAATTCGTAAACTGTTCTGGACGAAAAACGATTCAATGGTAAAATACGTAAAATAATCTAGAAGTAGGTAGATACTACAGCACTGCGAACACCTTGTTGAGCTTTTCCACTATCCCAATATTGTATTTTCGGGGAGTGAAAAAAAAAACAAGCGGTTGTAAAATAAATTACTCCCCGCTTCGATCGGAACATAGAAAATTATTATTTTTACGATCTAATTTTTCCATAATGGGTGCACATAATATATTATGTTATGATGCTAATTTACGGTTTTCCCAGAGCGCGAAATTCCCTACATCAAGTATACTGCAGGGAACGTGTGGACCCGTGGATATCGATGTCGAAAAAATATAGGTCACTGGTCAGGGCAGTATAACTTGCAGAGGATGGGATGGGGTTATTTTATGGCGTATTTTGATGATTGGAATTTCTGAATAGAAGAAGAAAGCGAAATGGAGATTTATAGTTGCAGTGGTTTTCAACCATTTACGAATCACAACCAACTTTTTTTTTTTTTTTGAACGGTGGACCCTTTGAAAACAAAAATATACATCATTATTTTCATTATCTTAGTGAACCCTCGATTATCGCTATCGTGGCCTCTAGGTAGAAAACCACTGATTTATGAGATAGTAGGATAGGCACGTTTCAAAAGAAATGACGAACGAAAGCAGAAAGAAATAACAGATAATATGAAATGGCGCGTGTGATTACGAGGGTTTTGGCACAGAGAATGTATAATAATAAAAATAAAATTACAATACAAATATACAGCTCGAATGCAAATGAACGGACAATAACTGAAATGCCGGAGAATATTATAAGTACGATTATATATTAGATTTACCTATAACTGAAGATATAAACAAACGGTAAGTTTGGGGGTGAAAAATTAATTGTTCAGCGGACCAAAGCGTTGTGTACTTATATATTATGTATGAATGAATTATTTAATACACGTTATTAAGTATAAGCATAATTTTATTGTCGACATTAATTTATAATAAAAATAATAATTTTGCAACATACAAGTACGACGGTGGTGTAGCGAAAATGGTTTGACCTTGAAAAATTATCGCTTCAAAGTCGTACAAAATTTTTCATTTCGTTTTATATTTACCAACGTAACACTATAAATTCTTCATCTGGACTGCGGACAACCAATTGGCGTCGAAAAAAAAGAAAAATCACGTCACTGAAAATCACGCGTTCGGGATTTTGTTACATTTTCCGTGAATAAACCATAACACGTTGCTTTAAAATGACTGTCCGTAAATTAAATTTCTCCCCGAACAATTTTCCCAAAAATTTTATAAAACAAATACGAGGGTTTATTATATTATATTCGCTTCGAGTGAAATCCCTTAAAGCCGGAAATATAGACAGAAAGAGAGAGAGGTTGTGTGTGTGTGTGCGTGTGTGTTTATGCGAAATAAAAAATAACGGAGGTCCGAACCACGTAGACCGGTCTACCGTGTCTTGCAGGTTGGTAAACGTTTTCCGTTGATTATATTATAAACAGCGGAAACAACCATTCTATTCTCACTATTATGTATACCTAAAATACTCATAAGACCTGGTGCGTATTTAATTAATTTAAAAGCTGCAACTATAATATATTAATATTATACCGAACAATGCGAGCGATATCCAGTTTTGATGCAAATAAAGTTTCCTCTCGGGGTTTCGAATTATTTCTGACAAGCTTTTAGCGCTAATTGATTACTTCGCGCGCCGATATACACGATACACACGACGTGTCAACGTACGATGATAATATTATTATGTCTACGACCAAAGTTTTGACTAGGACAATAGGCATGCGACCGATGACACCGCGGTGCACACAATAGTAATATATTGTGCAGCGTATTAATAATATATTTGTATATTATGTATTTTTTACCATCGCATTTACACATTCACACCTCTATACTGGGTCGTGGAAAAAAGTCAACTGCGTGTCGTCATCTGGCATCATCGTATTGGATTAAAGTGCAAACCGCCACCGTCTGTTAATACACGCGGCCCGCTGTCTTGCCGTTGTTTCGGTTTCAAAAGGTACAGGCGAAACTATAATAATATTATCATCAGTCGTCCGTGTCGAAGAAATGCCGGGCATCGGTGTTCCGATCGTTTCCGCGCATGTTACCGGTCGGAGGAGGGAAAAAAAAATGAAAAAGAAAAACGTTCACCACCGTTTACTCGCGGATTTCCCAAGACCGTCCGGGATGGTCGAGCGGAAACGTATTCTTTACGGTCCGCAGCAGGTATCTATACTAAAAAGATCAAATTGGAAATCTCGAAATTTGCGAGAAAAGCCGGCCTCGGGATGTTATTATATAGGCCCTGGCGCAGTGCGCACATTAGTGATTCAAGGAAATAGGAGAGGAAAGAAGATAGTATATAAGAGAAAAAGAGGGAGAGAGAAATGTAGACGGATAAAATTTAAGACTTCCGTTCTTTAACGTCATTTGTTAGCAACGTGCGTGTTTTTTTTATCTCCGCTCGAAAATCTGTTTTATCTCCGATGCCTCTTGGATCTTTTCGAGAAAAAAAAACTAGCAATCACAATATGATTACGTACACACACATCGTAGTGAAAAAAGGTGGCGCCGGATGCCGGAACGTCATCTCGTCATGCAGCCAATAGTTATAGAAACATAGAGAATAGGAGAATAAACAAAATCGATATACGTCCGGAGGTGTAATTTCGATAGAAAAACCTCAAGGTACTTAAGCCGCCGTGAAAAATTATAGTTTACATAGGCTATATTATTTAAATTAGAAAAAAAAACGCGAAATCAATAAATTCAATGGTAGTAATTAGCTAATTTTTATATCTAATAATGATGCACAATAGGTACTACATTTTGAAGCTTATTACATGCATGAGCAAAACTAGGTAAATCAGCTAATACAAGAAAAAAAAATTACTCCACCAGAGCTAATTAAAATAATTAATTTGGCTATAAAAGCACGGCTGTGTACAAAGAAAATTTCTTGTGGAGTTATACCTTTTATTTGTATCGGAAATGTATATATTATTAATTGTAGCTAATGGTTGGTAACAACCGGTAATAATGAGCAATTACAAAAACTATTTTATACATAAACAAATTGTGTTGGATATTATTTAGTATCTAATGTATATGGATTCAGCATTACAATGAATAGTATTATAGAAACAACTATTTAATATTTAAATATTTATTTTCTGCTCTGAAAAATATGCTATCAATACATAAACACGAAAACAATTGGGGTTGCTTATTTTAAATTTTTGGGTACACACAACACACCCAAGCCACCCCCTCCCCCTAGTTGCACTGCAACAATCTATTCGTCAATGACACGAGTACGCAAGACATCGTTTCCTCGCGAACGTAATATAACGTGGACGGATGATTCGATTGCGCACAATAAAATATACGATAAAGCATCACGTATATGTTTTAGACCCACCCAAGTTTCGGAAATTATCGCCGCGGGGTCGTAGAGGTTATAAATCGGCTTCAACTCGTCCATGAGGTATATTCGTATTATAATAAGCTTATTGTCGGTGCGCAGAAAATTTATTCGTCGTCGTCGCCGCGGTAGAACACTATTAATAACGAAATATAAAATACACTACATACAATTGTAGGTAGTAGATAACGATTAACACTGCGTACACCGAAGACTCCATTTCCCTTAATTTTATGCGATAATATTAATCTAAAATCCATAATCGTCCGAAAAAAACACAATACACAAGGTATAATACGTCTTATAATATGCTGCGATTGCAGAGCCAGAAACCGTTTGATTTCATGATTATGTACGAGTATGTCTACCTAAGTGAAATGGATGATTTATAAGTTTAACTGTAGACCAAAGATGATGATCGACACTTTGTGAGGCTTCACACAGATGTAACACGAAAACGGTGTAACCGTGAACCGGAGATGAAATTTCGTTAAAAATCTAGAAGAAAAAAAACATCTAGCATCAGTATGCTCATTTAGACTATTGTGTTAGCCATGAATATTATTGAAGAGGTATTTTTTGTGCACTCTTTGCTACGTCGATTTGTGTGGTATTCGCGGCTTATTTTCCAAAAAGTGTGCTCTCTTGACCGATACACGGTAACCGTAATAGTCGCGGTCGTTGTACGACCGTATTTATTGTACGAAATGCATGACGGGAATCGCGTTGCGGATAATATTATTATTAAACCACCACCGAAATGCCGTCTACTCTCGATCTCTGTCTATGACCCTGTTGCCTAGACTGCTGTGTGGAAACTGTGGCCGGAACGACCCACGACAAAACGTCCTCAAACTATTAAATTGACATAGAAACGTGAAAATTATTCAGACGACATTTCCCGACCACCGTATTATATGCACGGTATGCACACCACAGTTATCTCATTATCATACCTGTGAGTCGTCCATTGCTACATGAATTCCAATAACGCGCGTTCACGTATACGGTCTTCCGCACAGCAGTGGGCTTATGTCTCCAGCGGTCGCGACGGCGGTTTTCAATCTTATTTCCGGACACGACCCTTCCCCCCTGCTCCCTCTAAATGGACTATTAGGCCTACCGACCATGTATCTACACACACACACATATTTGCACTTCATTCTTTTCCGAACCGAGTCCAATAAGGCCCAAGCCGTAATGGCGGAGGTACCGAGGTTTTAAATGTTACGGTCAAATAGCACAGTCCAGAAGAGATTATTATTTAATCATAAACGACTAATACGTGTAATTTGAATATGAAATAAAATTAAGCTTTAGTCTGTCACGCGTTATCGCAAAAATAATACAACCTTGTTAATTGCACGTAGTTATAGGCAAAAAGTTGTTGGACTTAAATTATTGTATGCCTTAAAATATAAAAAGTCATTGTTAATAATAATAACTATAAAGGTTCAATATGAACATATGAATTATTAGCATAATGAGATAGAATAACGTTTCCCAAACCATGGGTCACCACCCAAAATTGGACCGCGACATTTTTTTGACGAGTCGCAACTCGCGGTAACCATTAAGATTATGTTAACCGTAGATTAATAAATGCTTATGTTACATTTTATTTGATACCTCTATATAGTCTATACTCTATAATCTATATTCCATAATATCTATATTGTATAATAACAATGTGAAATCTAACTATACAGTAGGTATATTATTATACTATTGTTTTATTACGATTATGGC
The DNA here is from genome assembly GCA_025469195.1 of Chaitophorus viminalis. Lineage (NCBI taxonomy): Eukaryota > Metazoa > Arthropoda > Insecta > Hemiptera > Aphididae > Chaitophorus > Chaitophorus viminalis. The sequence goes on along the minus strand of JAIPRK010000766.1, from coordinate 29,321 downwards.
ATATTTCTTTTTCGCAGGGGGTCACGTACCCAATATAGATTAAATTTATGGGTCGCCATTGCAATAAGATTGGAATATCCTGAGATAGAACACAATAAGCTTGATAATAGTAATATCTAGAAAAAAGTGAAAATATGATTATGAAAAACAGGTGTATTAGGATGCTGTGAGTTTAAACAAGTTGATAACCTATGTCCTATTCCGTTAAACGTTTGGTACATTGGATTCATTGCACCGGAATACGATCAACGAAAGTATTTGAAATTAAAACCATGTTATGTTCATTTGAACGGCTTAAATTAATTCTAATGAACCTCCATAAATTATACAGAATACATATTATAAGGTAAGGTATACAATTGATGAAGGTATACGATTTATTGTTTTCATAACACGAGTTTAGTGAATACTTTTTAACTACTTATTTAGTAATATAAAAATACTAAAGCGCCCACATAATATTAGAGTTTATAATGGTTTCAAATAATAAGAAACAAAGTAATAGGGAAATTAAATTGAACTATAAAATTTAATTCATCTAAAAGTAATACATACTTACATCCTATTAAATCTTTTTTCTCTAAAAAAAGAAAATTATATTTTATCGACGAAATTATTATATCAAAAGAAAAATAAGCTTCAACCAAGAGTTCGAGAGAAAAAATATTATTCAGAATAGTTATTTTTTGTTTTTAATACCATAAATCTGAAATGCTCACTCTTAATAATTGGCGGTTCAGACCTGATTTAATTGGAAATTATAGAAGAGAGATAGAGAGAGAGAGAATAAAAACGTATTATATGAGAATCCAACTCAAAATCAAATTAATTTAGAGATCAATCGGGTATTATAATACAACGCTATATAAAGCGCAGAATTCGTTTCGAATTTGATAGAATGAAAAATGTTGTTTATAAAATATGCCATGAGTTCTAAGTACTTGGTACATAATTAATTTACAAGCATTTGGGTTCTATAGCCGATTAAATAACTAAATGTATTTTTTTTATCACTAATGGCATGTAGTAGAAATGTAAAAAATCTTCGAAACGAGTTTTTATATAAAAAAAAAGATTTTAATAAAACAAGAGTTTAAATAATAAAATTTTGCTATGGAAATCAAATATTACTTTTCGATTCGGTAAATAACTAAACAACAATACAACTTTAAATAAAAATTACTACTTCAAGTTGTTTTTTTTTTTCAAATTAGTCGTTACATAAGAATTTTTAAATTAGCAAAAGTTTGGTACTTTAAATAAAGTTCAGAAAATAATTTTTCGTTTCTTTTTCAATTTTTTGATAATTACAACGAATTTGTTCTTAATATTGTATAAACATTTCGAATTTTTTTTTTCATTTCACCTGTTTCAATGGTTTAATAATTAATTTATTAACCATTTTTGTTTATAAATTATGATATTAGTTGAACTTACTTTTACTATAACTCGTAAGATCAACAACTGGTATGTTTTGACTAATTAAAATGAAAAACAATTAAAAAATGTTGAGAATAAATTCTTAACATTTATATAATTAGTATTCAATAACTCATAATGGTATACCAATAATTTCACTAAAAATCGATTTTTGATAAGATCACTTATCGCTAGGTAACTTATCTACTTTGCTATCACTTCAATAAAAAAAAAATATATACAAAATACAACAGTCAGAACAAATACAATTGGATATTGGAAATATTATAGTATCTCACCTGTTTGTTTTTTGTAATAATATTATACTACAATTATAAAGTCTCAAAATAGTCAAAACATAAAATATTGTACTATTTCATTTTATTTCAACAAAAACCATGTTTACAAAAATATAATCCCAGATAGAGCCCAATGAAACTAACCTTAAAAATCTCAAAATATCCTTATTTATAGTTTATTAATTTATTTATAAATTAGTGTTCTCATCGATGTTACAAATATTTGCTAATATTTTTCAAACCATCTGTTATAACTTATTGTATAACATGTTCAACGACGAATTTCTATTTGTATGAATCAGTTCGTCTCGCATATCCATTGGCTATTTGTCTCCATTGGTATCGATAGTCAATACTCAAGGGCCAAGGGCTCAGTGGTAAAAAAAAATATATATAAACTTAACAGATCTGACTTTATCTTGTATTAATGTGAAATGTCCTTCCGTTATCTTTAGCAATATTATCGAGACGTGTAGGTCTACGGTTTCATTTTAAAAAATTTCAAAAACAATCCTTCGGCTTCGCGTTGTAGGTACAAAATAGGTATAATTCCCGCAAAAATTGTTTCATGTCGTTAATTTCTTGGTCGATATCATTTCCAATGTAAACGCGTTCGACGAGCGAAACGTGTAAATATTATTATAACAATAAAATTATGTACTATAAAAGTATAAAACGTCTTTAACGCACGTTAACGCGCGTATAACATGGAGATGGACCGGCAGAGCACATGGTTAGGCTGTCACACTCGTATTATATATAGGTATTGTATTCGGTCCATGGAAGCGCTTTGGATTTTAATCGTTTAAGATTTGCTCGTTAACAATTTTATACGGACTCGAGATTCGCGTACACGGAAAGCGGTGGAAGTTGAACTCGTGTGAATTCCGTTGGTCTGTGAGTATAGTCGCGTATAAGGATAATCTAAAATATATCATCGTATAATAGTATGCACACACCACCCTTCGTGTAATCTCTACCGAGCTGCGTTGATGTTCTTCTCCGGCTATTATAATAACAAGGTGACGTGAATCACGTGAAAACAAAACATCGAATGATGTAGTACAAATTAATTTTTAAAATACAAAACTGTTCGCCTACAATTCGTTATCTCTTTTTAATTTTTTTTTTACTGACGGATAACTTGCGTATTATCCGTGGAAGAGACGAATAAATCTTTTGTGATTAATTGAATTATTGAAAATTGCCCAACGGATCTCGTAATTCAATAACTCCAAATTATACAAACCCTAAATCCGCTATAGACAACTGCACGGAGTTAATTATTGTTTTTATTATTATTATTGATTTTTACACGTTCCTTAATGCAAATTAATTCATATTTGAATAATAGTTTAGTAGAAACTCGCTCAATTAATGACAGTAGAAATGTCATGAAATGGAAAACACTATACAGAAGTGATTGGTTGATTGGTTATACGCTTAAAACGTGATAATTATATTATCGGTTAGGAATAATATTATACCATGTGCATTAATTAATAGGTTATCTGCGTGAAGTATTCGAAAGCCTGTTTATAAATTTCGAAAATTTTTATTGAGTTTATTTTGTTTATTAATTCCGTTGTATAAATTCATGTTTATCCGAACGTCGCTGGGTATTATTACAAAACGGTTTTGTTATTTTTAAAAATAAACACGATAACTTTGCAATATCAACAATTCAATACATGCAATATTGACGAATATTTCTATCTACGCATATTATTTAAAATAATTAGAGCGTGCGGTAATCGCAAAAAAATCGCAAAAAAATCTATAGTAATAAATAAAAATACTTATACATAATATATTATAAACTATGAGTGTGTGTGTGTGTGTGTGTGTGTGTGTGTGTGTGTGTGTGTGTGTGTGTGTGTGTGTGTGTGTGTGTGTGTATGTGTGTGTGTGTGTACACCAATATTGAATACTATTTACTTGTACTATTTAAAATACCTACATAATAATACTCGCTACATCGTTCAGGAATAAAATATGTTTCAAAAGTTTTGCAGTCACGTGTTCTTCGCCGCTAACAAAATCATTATATTCATATTTTTCAGTCGGAATATTTTCTCGCGCTCGTATTTAAGCATGCAGTGACTGAATTCACCAATTTATTAAAAACGCCAAGAGCGTGTACCATTACGCAAATTTGACATGAACCCGATTGTGTCAACGGTTAAAAAATAAATTCCTTATAATCATTACAACTGCTGAGAAAATATGTGTATTCTATATTTACCGTCACTCACCCGAACCCTGGGAAAAAAAAATAAAATAAATAAAATACAGTTGCCGAAATCCGTCTACTTAAAATATTATAATACGTGTGCCGCGGAAAATCTATTCGTAATAATAATAATAATAATATTTCTCGAAAACATATTATATTATCGGGGAATTGTTTTTTTTTTTTCCCCCCATCAAACTCGCGCTTATCTTTTGAACAAACACAATATTATTACTACCCGACTGCAGGTAAACTTATCCGGTGGATTGATGGCGTATACAGTCGTGTCTTGAAGTGCGCCCCACAGAGATATTTTGATATCCAAAAACTTTCTTGATTTTCACGCAATCATTTTCCACGAAAAACTTGAACACACGCGTCCAGTTATGTATCTAATATTCCAATATGAAAACGAATTACATCATGGTGCGTTGACTCGAGCTATTATAAACTGGATTGAAACAAAAAGAAAAAAAAAACTCTCAACGATGTAGATTTAAAACGCTTGAAGGAAAAATTATTAAACGGGCGAGAAAGGTGTTGTAATAATGCACAGAATATGGTGAATATCATAACGAATATTGAATGTTGCCATGTTTATCGTATTATTGTAGAGACTACAATGGTGAAGCGAGCCGTGTTTATCAGAAACAATTTCATCTGCATTTTAGGGGAATGGATTGGTACAGGGTGATAACAGGGTGATGGAATGTGACTAGGTCATTTGTTGGCAAAATGTATAATATTGGTAGACAGCAGACACAAAAATGTCTATGAACCTTAGATAATGACATGATGCATAGAATGAACGCTATTACTGACTAACTGCCACACTAAATAATTAAAGGTAAGACCAATCACTGCAAATATTATAATATGATCATTGTTATTTGCTATTGTACAATGCAGTAAATATTTTATGTTGTTGTGAAATCTTAATGAGGAGGGCACTACGCTATGAGTACGTATAATATCAATTTGTGGGCTGAAGTGAATCGTAAATATATTTTCGTGAGATGTGTGCTGATTATAGACACTTTAAATGTTCGATTAAAAGTTAAATCTACATCTCATTAAGAAATAATTGCGTTTTGCTAATATATTTAGAAATATATAAACCGTTCCGCCCAACCTCTTTCAATCGGAATTTTTTGGTTTTCTCGATAGCAACGGTACGCATTATAATTGTTTCGAATATAAACTACCAAGTATAATACAGCGATATCATATTCATCCGTCCGTTCACTATATACGCACCAACGGTCTGACTTCCAGTCCTACCGCATGCATAATATTATCCTCGATAAGCCATCCGGCCGGCAGTTTGACGTATAGAACAATATATACTACCGTTTAATATTTTCTCACACAGTGTAAACGACCGTATAAATAATATCGCGGAATAAACATTATAACGTTCACCTTCGTTAGTATTCTGCGCGCCAGTATATGTTGCGTACATGACGCGTCCTAGGTACGTGAATTTCGTATCCAAAACCCGATATTTATACTGTTAAACGAGTGCACGTAAGACGACAAATCACGTAATACCGTGCAGCATGCGCCGTAATCGAATAGCACCGAAGGGATGGAACACACAAGTTGTTTCCGTGTACTGAAGTGTTAAGTCCAATTGTGTACGGAATAAAGTGAAAATCACACGATGAGCGCGAGCATGCTCACTGTGACTGCGTGAGGGTAATACAAGTATACACTATATCATAATATAGGTACTGCACGTATGTAATTCGAAACCGTCTTTCACTCCATTACCTTATTTACTTATCGGGTATTATTATAATAGGTACTACTACTCTGTTGTTACCAAATCGTCTTGTTCTATAATCCGAATGTTGGTGGTAACGTCATTATTATATTATGCTGTTTGCCATCGTAACATATACGCGCTATGGTTTTATTAGGAATATTCCTTTGAGTGCTGTATGTAATTGTGGTTGTAATAAAGCTGCCAGATAAGTGTGTTTTTAATTTAACAAATAAACAACTCCAACGATGGACACAATAATAATGTAGACCTTCAACCTAAACTCACAAACGCACTTATATACTAGACATGACGGGTGTAATTATTACAGTGTAGATATAATACTTAAATATATTTGGCCTCGAGTATGTAACCGGAAAAATTAATATCGGTTCAAATACATACGCCTGAAATAACTCCTTGATCGTATTAGCAATTTTCGAAAAGTGTCTAGAGATATGGGCAACGTCGATCCTGTAATGTTATTACTAAACATAATATTGCAATATATGTTATTTATAAGTACTTATCATATAAATACAATATCCCGTAGATCGCGACGCATGCGTCAGGCGAAAAACAATATCCAAATATATCCTGCAAATTCTAGATCTATACCAGGGTGGTTCAACTCGCGGCCCTGGAAGACTTTTTTTCTGTCCCCTCTTAGTATATTAAAAAACAAAAAAAAATCACAATAATTGAATAAAAAAATCGTAAAATTTCACGATAAGATCGCGGATGTCAGTCTAATCGCCGTCTAATAATAATGACTAAAGGTTTTTATCATCTACAATGTTATCAGTGATAAACGGGGTACATCCCAAAAGAGTCCCGAAATTATTCCCGTTACAAGTGAGTGCGTCCATAAAAATGTACCCATGGCGTGCAACATTTTAAGTCATATTTCGGACGCCGTGCACTATCAACACGTATGTGTGGCCGCATTCTCTGATCGCAACACCGCGTATGGTATATACAAATGTCACTCTTATCTAAACTTGTACATTTCAAAAGTTGTTGAAAACTTGAAACCTGACGAAAAACGTTATAATATAATATCCATTTCATACATACTTTAAAGAGAATACTGAATAACAAACATAACGTTTTAAACTGTTATACAGTTTACTTCCTCGAGGTACTCCCTGTGAGGTAACGCTAAATGAACCGAACCGGGACTATACAAAAAATAATAATTTTTAATCCGAAACGCATATTTGATATCTACGTAGGTATAGGTCATAATATATTTATTTTTTGTGGACACACCGGATACATTAAAATATCATTTTGGGGCACACTCGGGAATCCTCTCTTTTGTAGCATATCACCTTGTATGTATAGCATAGGGTAGTCCTTAATTATAGGAAAAAATATATAAAAACTAATACTTTTGATTTCTCACCCTTCTAGCTCTATTGTGCAGTTTACTATTAGAAAGTAATCATCGTTAAATTTGATCGTGATTACTCATTAAGCCATTCACGTGCTACAAAGGGGTTGAATAATTGCAAAATAGGGTTGTTTTTAATTTTAAGAGTATAGTGAAAAAACGATCGTTCTTTTAAAAAAAACCATAAATTATATATATATTTATATCACTAATGAAAAATACATTTTTATATAATCACTCATAAATTTGTTGTTTCCTCGAGTATAAATGATAACATATTTAATTTATTTTAGCAAAACGGGTTTTTATACGTTTTTTTTTAAAAAAAATATTTAGAACAACAGTGTTTGATGATTCGAAAAAATGTAAACTATAATTCTAGCTATAATAATTATAAAAGTATGAAGAGAATAATATTCCATGTACAAAAAATGTTAATTTTTAATGCCAACGTCGAAAGCCTAATAGACTCTTTGTATTAAAATTAATTACAGAAAATTATCAACTTGGTGATAAAGCAATTTGATAGTATGGCACGATTCATGAACTTTCTCATATAGCATCGCGACACACTTGCACTGCACTCGCACATGCAACTTCTGCAGCATTGACCGCGGATTGCCATCGACCGAAGCCTGTTATTTTAATAATTGTTTAAAACTACATATAATATAATATAATATAATATAATATAATAGTATAATATAATTACACCATGCCGGGATTCAGAACAAAACAAAATGTGAATAATAATAATAATAATAATAATAATAATAATATCAATAAAGTATGGGCACGCGGGTTGTTCTAGAAACTTGTCCGGGATTCGGTATATCGTTCCGGTGAACTTTAACGGGGATCAAGTCCCCCTCCTCAACACACACCTGGTCACGGTTAAGCACATGCCTATATTATTGTGTTATTGTAGTATAATATACGATTATATAATCATGGACGTATAGTACAAAATCTTGATTCCCTAACGTTTCGAACGGTACGCGTACCAATATATTTATGTGTATATACACTTGTACCTACTGTATATAGTATTATTATTCCGCCGCTCTCGGTCGGTTAACGAAGCAAAAACATTGTTGGCAGTCCGGCCGGTAGTAAAAATAAAACGCACGAAGTTACTACAAACAATTATTATTATTATTATTATTATTATTATTATTATTATTATTATTATTATTATTATTATTTACATATTCCGCCGCGTGTCGATTTACGAACAACATTAATAATAATAATAATAATACACGAAAAACCACAGTTTGCACTGCCCAGGACTTAAAACATCAAAATACGAGCGGTCTCCGCTGCAGCGACGTTAAACGTATATAGATATATAATATTATAATATACCTTTCGGTTTCCACATTGCGTTTATCCGCAAAAACCTCTGATGTTTGCCTGGTCCCCCCGTGTACGTGTACTGCAAGTTAATCTCGCCATTCACGTCCATGGCGCGCGAGGAACCGAATAAAAGAAGAAAAAAACCGTATTTCCCGCCCCGGTCCTGAAACCGCGGTGATCCCAGATGGATAATAATAATAATGATATAAATAAACACTCCCGATGGACAAAATACTGTACATAATTCCGTTAACCGCGTGATCAAACAAGTGCGATGACAATCATGTAATATAATACTTATATAACCATAGATGGTAATAAAAGAATGGATGGGCCTATGCACTGGCATAATAAGGGGTCACGTCTGCCGAGACGGGGAAGAGAGACCGAAAGACTGCTTTTGTTTGCAGTTCTCGGCCTTCCATGGGGAATATCATCTGCAGTAGGTAGTCATAGTTACAATAATAATATAGATACAAATACGGGAGACGGCGGAAGAGCCCTTGTAACATATTTTTTTAATTTTTTTTTTTTAGCACTCATTCCGGTACGATATAAACTCTCATGACCTAACCATTATTTATATTATCTATGCGTATAACAAACAATTTCAACGGAACTCGCATTGTCCAACCGCGCATTATTGTTCGGTGAAAAATAATACCAGAGAGTGGTGATGCGGCCGTAACGATGGACGTTGTCGAGCGTTTGATGAAAAGTCTACCCGAGAAATCAGATGAAATATTTCATTTTCCCGTGAACATTTAAATAATATTTTTACCGTCTAGTGATCACATACCTCGAAAAATACAAGGTGAATTATTTAACCATGCACAACCGTTTTTTGCATCATGCATTTTTCCGGACCTACGTGTAGCCGACAAGGCGACAACTATTGTTTTCCAAATTATTTGGACCTGCTGCAGTAATTTCGGAATTAACAAATTGCGTATGAAAAGCGTACGAACATAGTATACACAAATATTGATACTTTTTTAGTAGGTAGCGAAAAATAAAACGATAAGCCTGACCTATGATTGGTATTTAATATTTATCCATGTGATTTTTATCACCTCTCTTCTTAATGGCACTGTTGATGCCCCTGACCTTTCCTCTATCTATTTCCGCGTTCCTGTACATTACACTAGAAATCACTCTCTTTACCTTGTCCCTTCTCACCGTACCAACTACTCTCATAACCATCCTTCACACAGAATGCTTCGTCTGCTCAATAACTTATAGATCATGATATTTTAAATGTATATATTACTTAAGTTAGTTAATTTTTAGTTGTATTATAATGTTATGTTTTTTATTTGTACTAAATATTTAGTTGATTGCACTGTACACTACTATGTTTCACCTAGTCTTTTCTATAAGATTATTTTATCATTATTATTACTATAATCTTTTCTGTATATAACTTGTATTGTAAATCTCTTGAATTGCCGATTGGCGTTAAATAAACAAACAAACAAATAATTGTTTATACATTTCTTCTATAATATAATGGGCTCCAGAATACGTTATTGCGACGGATAATCTATACACAAAAGTACAAAGTTACCATATTTGCGTAATTATGAGTATGACATATGTAATTAACTATTAGTATTCCAATGATTTATTGAATTACCAATAATTGTGTACTCTTGAACCGGACAATATTAATTGCGTGAAAAAGTGGTGGTTCCGTTCGAAAGACAAAAGTAGACACTGCCACATGATACTCAACATAAGAAGTACTGCAAATCTATAAGTATTGGATAATATATGGGTAGTCTTATATATAGATGGACACATACGCTTTCCACGGATCAAAATTCGAACGAATGCATATATTATGAGCAGAAGGTAACCGACGGGCTCACTGACGATGTTTAATAGAATCATCCTCTGTATATACGTCCCAGACCAGCCGTCTGTTGAAACGTGGTAGGTACCTATGTATTGGACGATACGCAGCGAGTGCACCTTCTGCGGTGACATTTTTGTTCTTATTTATCGCGTTGTTACGCTGTAATAATATCACCCCAGGGGACGTTTAATCGGATTGTCAATGCGCGGGTGTATACCTAACGTAACCGTACTTGTGGTACCCACCGACTTTTTGTCGATTTGATTGATTGATCACAAAATCACAATCATAAATTTATACATTTATCATAATAAAAACATTTGCTATTTTACGCAAAGTAATATGATTTTCTAATTAAAATGTACAGGTGTCCCGTTTTGAAGAAAAAAAAAAATTGTGGTCACGTTATGTATACCTACAAAATATAACAGGTATCATAATCCTAATCGCGGGTTCAAAGATATCGACAATCGACAACACAGAGCGTATTATATAGTTACACTTACATGCATATTATAAACGATAAGCTGCGAGGTGGAAAATTGATTTATCCGAATCCATCGTTGCTTTCAAATACTGCGCGGTATATTATTTTATACATGAATTGTACACAACGCATAACGAACGTAAACGTTATAATACGAGTATGTAGGTAGATACTTTGCGGGTATTATACGTTATGCACATCAACACGACGACGTTCTGTAACTACAATATTATGCAACTACATCGGTATACAGGTGTAAATTCATGTTATTTAAATTTTTTCCAATATTTTTCTCGTATATAATACGACCTACCCATACGTAAACTATGCATACTCGGGCGCAACTGTTTGGGAATCAATCCTACGCCGTAGGCAGACGATTCGGCTGTAATAATGCGATGATATCGAGGAACGTAAATATTTTTCTCGGATCAAAGGGACGTGGACTGTTCTGCCGAGCAACCGATATCATCACCATCGTCGTCGTTCCTATACCGTTCACAACGCACGTCGCGTAAACTTTTCGAAAGAAAACATTTGAAATAATTAATCACAAGCAAATGCATGACGTGAGAATACGAAATCCTACGTCCCGATTCGCCTCTAATATTACTAGAACAGTATAATAGTGTCTGTAAGTGCTGTAACCAGTGAGGGTCGCCACTAATTTTTACGCTAATAATTTTCCATAAAACGCAAAAGTTTCATATTATATTATATTATACATTATATTATACACTTGAGCATAAGGGTGTCGCGTCGACAAGATAATAAATATAAATTAGAGGCCGTTGATCTAAAATATAGTTGAGCAATCACTGTGTTAGATCACGAGTAGCACGATCGTCGTCAATACGATAACAATCGTGTACTTCTGTACTCATTTCATAATAATAATAATAATAATAATAATAATGATATTTATAATTACAAGTACATATTAATTATTTTTCAAATAGACGGAGTTGCCCGTCTCCACACATAATGAGCATCGAAGCGTATATACATTTGATTAACGAAGATTTCATCGAATCGGAATAGTTTTGAGAAAAACAATCGGTGTTAATGCCCAGGTCGACGATATATAATATGTATTATGAACATCATGATGTGTATTAAATATCTCCTGCATAGCTGTTTTGTTCCTTTTTACTTTAAATTTTTAGTCAAAACATAGTTATGGTTGAAAACTGAAAAAAACATAATCTAGGTACTAACACAACTACCACATTTATGTTTGACTAAATGCAAATGAAAAAAAATACTTAAAAAATATTTATTTTAGATAACGAAAAACATTTCACGTACAGAACGATGAAATAGTGATTGCCCGTGAGGATCCAAAAGGAATGTGGTAAAAGTTCTAGGTGCAGGATATGAAAGTATAGCCATATAGAACACGTGTATGAGACAAGTAAGAATGTGCTTCCCGTCAAAATGTGAGGCTGTATTTTTTTTTTTATTATTTTTTTAATTTTAAGTTTTGAAAAGTCACTTTAATTCGTCACTAAGTATCAGTCAAAGTTTAGCGCAAATAAGTTCACGCCCCAATAGGATTAATTCAAATTAGCATGCATAAGTATTTACCGCAGTTTACGGTCACGAATGAAAACAAAAAATTAAAAAATATAATAATCGTACCGTTGCTCATACATTTCCCGAGCTAAATAAATACATTTCATTGAAATTATTTAACTTCAATCTCTGACAACTCGTTATTTTCAATATGGATATCTAAATTTTTCATACTCAGTAGTCCGTAATAACAAGCGCGAATGGAAACAATTATTACCACATTTACGCAACAACCGTGTAAATTCGATTATTTTGCAAATCGAAAATTTTGTTTAGAAATCGAAACAAATGTGAAAAAAATTTTGATTTTACACCAATTTGTTACAGCCATTCAAAGTGTTGAATGAAACGTTGTGTATTTTCATATGATCTGGTCGTCGTGCGTTTAATTTGTTTGTTAGATTTTTTTTTTTTTGTTTTATTTGAAAATTATTTTTAACAAATATTGGTTTACGAATCAATAATAATATTTCTGAGTCCGATTATTTATTCCTCACGTTTCTTATACACGCCAATAAAGTTTAAGCATTTTAGTTTACGGTATAAGTCTTTTAATCTAGAACCGTAGTAGGTGCTCAGGTGTTATTTAGTTATTATAAAATCAAGTAAAATTACACACACACACTTTGATCAGGATACTGTGTGAATTAAGTATATTAAAATTTGGTTTTTTTTTTTTTTTGTATTATTTATATTGTTTGACGTGTGTTTTGCTCACATTTTTCGTGCGCGTATCAAATGTTTTTCAGGGTAAATTACGCAATGACCACCTTGCAGATTATAAATTCAGAACGACAGACGCGGAATAGCAGTGGTACGTGCATATTGAAAACCTATCAAACAGTTTAATCGTCTGGCAGTTGTACGCAGTATCACTTTCGTTCAACAGTCGCCGAGGGAATGCAAAACGGTAAACATCTTTTTTATTTACAACTCCAAGTAGCATTTAGCATATCGGTGCAGCAGAGAGGAACGGACCGGTTCTACTATATTATACATGTATACGGTCTATTACATTTCCTATGCAACACTTCCACCCCAAGCACGTAGCCATTCCGTTCGAAATCCACACCTCAGGGGCCTATCCTATTGTCCGTTCAACACGCGCATTTCATTCATACATTATATGAAATGTGGCCGCTGACAAAACGTTTTTACAAGAACTTTCGTACCTTAATACCTTCATTCCTCCGCCTGCTTTATGTTCATTTTCATACTGGTATATAGGCACTCATTCGATGTGTGTTTATCGAAAAGTGTAACGATTTATTTTATTTTATGGACGACGACTCCTGCTGTTGAACTTTTTCATAGCATCGAAAATGATTGCTCGCGGTACACACCTAAGGGAAGATTGAAAAAAAAAAAAAACAATAATAGTAATAATAATAACAACGGCGGCGGCGTGCATACGACATGAAATGCAGCGTGAAAAGTGTTTAATAAATAATAAAAGATAAGAAATATTTAATCCACTACAGTATTATTATAAATGTGATTTTTTATGTTTTAACATTTCGGTAGGAGTCAAGTACAATACTTCCGGACAATCCGGGCAGTTGTAACGCTTCGCATTCGGTTTTGATCTCGCCATGTCATCTTCTTGTACTGCGCCTAAACAAAATAACAGTAAAATTAATGAACCACATCATGAAACTGCGTTACTATAGTTATAGGCCTTCACAAATGCCAAGTAGTAATTAAATTGTAATCGTCGTTAAATTATAGCGTAATACCGTAGTACCAACTCGAAGTTCGATTAAATTTAATCACTGTAATATGGCATATATGCATTATATTAATATTATAATACATATATCTACGTCAGTTAATACCGTAAATACCTCGAAGAGGTAATTCGTTTTCAATAAAATACTTTCGTTTGATTAAACATTTCATCATTAGTTTAAGTATCTACGTATTTAGCTTAGGTACTAAGAGGAATATAAGCGTTTGGTGTATTTTTCTTACATAATATACCTACTTTATGACCACTATGCAGAAAAAAATGTTGATTACTTCAACGTAGTAACATTTTTAAAAGCGTGTAAAACTACAACTCTTTATTTTAGTATTTTTGAAAATACAAAAATATTTTGAAAAAGAAACGTAAACTTATTATTAATTATTAAGTGGACAACATGGACGCTCTGGGGCTGCAGCCCCCCATGAGATTAATAAAACGGAGCTCACCCCCATGATTCTCATATAAAAAAATCAATATTTGTAATATACATCCACAAAATATTAATTTTATTTTTAGCAAATTTTCTATTTTTTGATTTTGCATAATATTAATATTATTAAAAATTAAAATGCTATAACACACAAAACAACAAATAACTATATTTTAGTAATTATTTAACGAACAATTTATGGAAAATAGAAATAAGAAATATATGGTAAGAGGTAAAACAGTATATGAGTTTATAAAATAGTGAGGCCCCCCCCATACAATTTTCAAAACCTGGCGTCTATGGTTGGTCTTGATAATAAACTAAAATGTATTTAGGTTTCTTCTGGAGGATAGGACCTGCAGAATAACCCAAAATCATATTGATATGAACGATGATTATTCGTTTTAAATCAATTATTTTATCAAGATGCATATCACGATTTATTAAGATAAATTAATTTATAAATACAAACGTTTATTCGGTTATCTGACGTGTATTATGCCAAAACAATCATTACACTTAAGGTATCACAAAAAAGAAAAAAGATTGTTTTAGTTATTAGTTATACCGAAAAAAGCCATCCGTAGTAACCCAAAAGTTTATGATGCAAAAAAAAAATAACTGAGCTCACCAATAATTTTTAAAACTTCTATTGAACCTACACAAGATATTTTCACGTCTTGCTGTTCCAGGCCTTGTTCATTCAAATTTTGGTATAATTTTATTACATTCAGAATAATAGTCACAGTACACGTTTAAACGGAATATAAACTGTGTAGATTGTAAATCATTTTCAAGACTCAACATTTTATTTTGCTATTTCTATTTTTATTAAAAATAACATATTTTAAAGAACAAGCCACATTCACATATTATTTATCATGAGTTCATGACGTTCCCTGCAGATTGTGTAAAATCATAGCAGTTTAACTATAATATATACTCAATATACGCATAGCCAAGATTTTATGGAGTTATTTTACAAAAATATAAAACGAGAAGTAAAATATTAGTACTCCCAACAGTATGAATAATATAACTGTCATAATCAAACATAAATTATTTCATTTAATGTCAAAGATATTTGACGCACAAGCAAAAACAAAAATAATAATACTAACGGAAAATATTACAAAACACACAATACTTATAAAATGCGCTCTTAAAAAATCTGACAGATTATAAAATAGTTCGATTTTTAAGTTTTATACTAATAATTTTATTGAAATATAATTAAAAGTCACTTTCAAACAACAAAATAAAATGATCTGAATAACAGTATTATATGTAAATAATATATATACATATATATTATATAGTATATATTACACACATACATCACGAAATCATTAAATTAATTAGTATTAAAATACACTGGTACCCCGAATTCAGTCAAACAAATTATACATGGTTATAAATATTCAAATATTTCCAGCAAGTTTAATAGCACAAAAAAAAAATAATAAATGATTTTAAAGAATAAAATCTTAATGATATTCATTATGCTCGAATGAGTTATAAAAGTAATTAAAGTTATTAACAAGACAAAACTGTAACAGATTAACATAATATGTTATTATTCAAAAACCTTTAGATAATAAAGTTGATACAACTATAATGAAATGATGGTTACTGATTATTTCATTTTAACTGTCATATTAAATTGTTTTTTAGTCCCACATGAACATGGTTTTAATATTTATGAAAATACAGCAACTTATATATTATGTACTTCTAAAACATATTAATACTAGTTTAAGGATATAATCCCGAAACATCAGTTATGAGGTACACAGCGAACTTCAAGAGATACCTTAAATGTAAGTCCTTCAATAAAGCCGCTACAAGGGTTCAACTAGTCAAAGTTCCCGATTATCAAGTTAAATCTAAAACTTATCGTATGCAACAGGTACCAACAGCTAAAAAAACACATAGAAAATAATATCTCGAATATTTTTTTCACATGTCATTTCGAATCTAAATCCACTAATCACCCTTCTCTCCTGACTTTTAACCGCTGTTATCACCTATTTCTGTACAACAATACTTCATTAAATATTATAATCATATCCATTTCTAGTTTTTACCCATTACTACTTTCTCATTTATTTTATTATATCTTATATTGTATTTCATATCAACGTGATTAATGCTTTATTTATCATATTATTATGACACATCGCCATGGACCACAATACTAATATTCCGGACCTTTCACACCTTTCGTGTTATTTTATACTATATATGTATATATATTTTATATAATCAAAGTACTATTATCAACATTTTAATCGTATTTTGTATATTGTAACTGTTAAGCTACAATAGCTTTTACTGAAAACTTTTAGTAAAAAAATTAAAATTAAAAAGGTACTAGTTAATTCAAGACACTGTGATGTAAAAAGAAGTCTTTCGACTGTTTTTCATTTCATTGGAAACTATACCTACACAAAAACACCAACAATCACCAAAATTATACAAACTCATATGACATAAAGTAAATAGTTATGATGCTTATGATTGTGGGCACGTGAATACCATGAAAACAACGGTTGGTAACTATTTCCAAGATATTAAACTTAAACGTTTATGTAATTGAGCCACTTACCTATCAACAAATAGGTTCTTAATAAAAGTAAATATCTAATGTTCGTTAAAGTTGACTCTTTTGTTACTTTTACAAAGAGCTATAACAATATAAATTAAAAAGTCATGAACAACTTAAAAATAATCTACAATATATAAGCCGACAATATTGTCACTTTCTTATAAACTTTGTAAGAAAAACTCCACCGCTTTTTTAGACACTATGAAAAATATGATCACCGCATACATATTAAATTCAAATGATATGTGAAACATTGCTGATTTTGTAAGAAAGTACAGTCAAACAATTCTAAAAAAATGTTGACGTAATTATAAACAATTTAAATTTTCGATTTTTCTAAGTTTTTTTTTTTAAATATCTATGGAAAAATGTGGCTGTCCAAAAACTCTTGAAAATTTAATACAAGGTTAACTATAAATTATAATAATTGCAACTAAAATTGAAAATCATCCAACACAATTTTTTTTTATAAGCCCATAAAGTTATTTTGTAGTTGAAAATTCATAAAAATTTTTGTATATAACTATTTTTATATTATACACCAAAGTGTCCACTTCAACGATCGCCAACGCACATTCTAAACCAGCCTAATTTAAAGTTGGCAGTTCTAAACCTGTAAAATTGAGAAGGAAAATGTGCGTAATTAAACAAGAACCGTTATACTTAATACTTTTTTTAAAGCGGGAACCGAATCGACCTGTAGGGTCAAGGATCGGGAACTAATTCAGTACCAGTAATACTATACACTGGAACAGATAGATAAAGAAGACGAAATAGGAATGTACCTGTGTGCTTTATTGAAAAATGTATTATCTATATGAATTATTATTTAACATATGCTTATATACTCAGAACCTCTTCGTCATAGTGTAAAGTAATAAACAATGCGGTAATCGCTTCATTGTTCTCTGAAAAAATGAGATGCAGTGGTCGAATATCTTAATATGATGTGGGTATAACTTCGTCGTCCTGTGAGGCAACATCAGGGACGGAGTCTTTTTCATTGACGGCCACGTTGACGCTGGTACTGCAGGTAACGTCAATGTCCGTAATAGATCCATCGGTAGAGACCGAATCTCTAACGTCGATTTATCCATCATCTTGCCCGAGAGTGGCTGCAGGAGTCGAGTCCTTATCATCGATTGGTGACGGTAAAAGTTCGTGGTCGTCCTGCGGGATAACTACAAGGATCGTGTCTTTAAACATCGATTGGTGCCGGTAGAATTCCGTGGTTATCCTGCGAGACAATTGCAGGCATCGAGTCTTCAAAATCGATTGGTGCATGGTGAACTGCATAGTCGTCCTGTGAGACAACCGCAGTGTCTTTTACACTCAAGGCCACGGTGCCGGCTGCATCCACACGGAACGAAACAGCAATTCCGTCGGCACTGGTACCGGTCACGTCAATTTCCGTACGTTCATCGGCAGTGGCCGAATATTGAACGTCGATTTTCCCATCATCCTGCCCGAAAGCGGCTGCAGGAGTGGAGTCCTTAACGTCGATTGGTGCCCGTGAAACAATTTCGTCGTCCTGTAATACGATGGCAGGGGTCGAGTCCCCCTCCCCCCCCCCGTTGGCTGCAGCCGTTGTGGCCGAATGCATATCATCCGGGACAGTGAAGTGCACGTTTGAACCGGATTTCCGGATATCACTGATCGTGGCCAAGGTGGTCATTTCTGCACTGTTGCAGTTAGCCACCGAAGAGTCCGGCTCGGCCATGATCGTTTCCCGGTCCGTCGCTACGTCCTCCGATGCCCGTGTGCCGTTTACTGCAGTCGCGTCTTGCACGGATTCCGCCACCGTCTGACCGCGACGAACATTTTCCGTCACTAAGTCACGTTTTGTAACCAATGGCATACAACGGTCGTGTACGAAAACTTTGCATTCTGTACGAACAACCAAACGAAAACCGGTTGGCAAATATGGTATATTATATTATATTAGTCGTATGTGAAATAAAATCTAACGAGTGGTGCAGCGAACTGCAAAGTCATGTTTTGCAGACGAGCGGGCAACTTTCGGGCATATAGGAAATAATTATGTTATATATACATAGTTTTACGTACCGGGACATTGCAGAGTGGCCGACAATATTTTTCGCGTATCGCACAGATAACACTTGCAAAACCATCGTTTTTTTATCCGAAATAACGATGTATTCGATCCAAAAGGTTTGCCAAACACATGTTCACTACATTTTTTCTGGTTCTTATTCATCGTTCTTCAAGAAAAATAATCTTCTTCACAATCAATATAATATTGATCGAGAAAAATTATTGCAAATTTATTCGTATAATATAAACTTTCGAATGACTATATCTAAATAATATATAGTTTATTATAAATTATAATCAATGCATCACGGACAAAATAAATTATATAAATACAAGACTTTAGGATAAAGTGCTATCGCAAGTTGTCAAATCGAAATTACAATGTTTGATAATTCGATGTTTTAAGTATATACATACATATGATTATTATTTTTGTATCTCATAACAACCGATGTTTAAAAGCAGTGTAGAAATATTATTATAATATAAAATTGATAATTAAAATAGAAGAATGTACAGGGCAGAGGATACTAATAGTAAAATTACGATAGTTGATATATGAAACTTAGAAAAATCGAAAATTTAAATTGTTTATTAATAGGTCAAAAAATGTCAAAATACTATGAAAACTTAAACGGGCAAAATCTTTTTTCAAAGCGTTTGAACAGCGAATATTGACATAATATTACATATCAAATATAATACATAATACATATTACAATACATTCTAGACTGACAAATCATCTCAGTTTTTGGAATTGGCTCTAACTCAAAATCCAAAATATGCAAACACTTGAAATTTTCACCAAATGTTTATATTAGCGTTTTTTATATATATTTAAGTTTTTAATATATTTTGACATTTTTTGACCTATTTATACCTAAACAATTTCAATTTTTGATTTTTCTAAGTTTTTTTTTGAACTATCGATAAAAAAAAATTGGCAGTCCAAAAACTTTTGAAAATTTAATACAAGGTTTTACTATAAGTCTTCATTATCGCAACTAAAATATATTAAAAATCGTTCCACAACATTTTTTTTTCCATATTTTAAGTCCCTATTTGTATGAAATATGTCAAAATCGCGATAATTTACATGTTATTTTGTAGTTAAAAATTCATAAAATTTTTTATGTTTATACTTAAGGTTCAACATTTTAACATTAGGTTAGCCCTAAGTTACTCTTCAAAAAACTATAAAAAAAATTTCTACCGGACTAAGAAAAAAATTTTATGACTGAAATTAAAATTTTTACGAAATTGCATAAAATTTCGATTTATTCACAAATGATTTTAAATGCTTCATAAAGTATAAGTCGCAGAAACTCGACATATTTACCAGTGCTTAAGATTGGCTTTTTCTTTAATTTTTATTTTATAGGTAATTGTTGATAAAAAAAAAAAAATCTGGCTTGTAAAAAATACTTGAAAATTTAATAGAAAATTCCACAGAATTTTTTTTTACTGTCATCTCAAAATTATTCAAATCCATGGACCTAATTATTTTTTTTATAAGTATTTTAAATGCTAGTTTCTAGTATGATTCAACAACACCTGAACATAATCCACTTATGGACTAAGAGATGGAAAATAAAAATAAACGAGTCAAAATCATCATACATCACTTTCACCCTAAAAAGGGAAACATGCCGACCAGTCACTTTGAATAATATCCCCATTCCTGTCTACACCGAAACCAAATATCTTGGTCTGATCCTAGATAGGAGACTGACTTGGGTCTCACATATCAAAAACAAACGCAAAGCTCTAAATTCTCGCCTTCATCTTCTCAGACCTCTATTACGTTCCAAAATGAATATTAAAAGCAAAATATTAATTTATAAATCGTTACTCAAACCATTAAACGGTATCCAACTATGGGGAGCCGCAAAACCATCGAACTTAGCAACTCTGCAATCCTTTCAATCAATATGTCTTCGACTTATCTCCTCATCTTTCTAGGACGTCACTAATAAAAACTTACATAAGGATCTCAGAATGGAACTCCTTAACAAAATCGCAAAAAACTTCTATAATAAATATCATAATAAACTCCAATCAAACAAAAACCCTCTCATATCCAAATTGTCTTCTAATTCACTACCCAACAACCCAATTCGTAGGCTAAAAAGAAAATGGTGCAGAGATCTCTTAACCTAACTTCATCTTAACATTCATACTCATTCATTCCATTACACTACATTACAAAAATAACTAAATAGTATATTAATACACATGCTGGGTGTCACCAATGGGTGCTTTCCCTTATCCGTCATACACGTTATTTTTATATATATATATATATACCTATTTTAAAAAAACCTATTTATTGTACAAATATATGTATAGATTGTAGATTACTTAATAAAAAAAAAAAAAAGTATTCGAAATGCAAATATTGACATAACATTTCAATTTAAATATAAAATACTATATTATTATATACCCATTTTTGACCAACATATTAACTCCGTTCAGAATCGTTATTCGTATAGAATGATACCTATCATTGCATTCAAATTTAACAAATCAATTGTAATGACCTATCCTATAAATGAGGTGCACTCCACCCCCTACTGTACAGCAGAGCGAGGCCCATCCAGTTCTTTTTTTTTAATTAAATACATGTTAAATTACGATAAAACTAGGAAAATATTAATTGAGTTATAGCATACAGGTTTTGTAAATTAAATAGGAAATAATGAACATATTATATACATACTATCATACTTAAAATGGCCGTGGAACTTGAAAGTCTTAAGGAGGAAACAACTATAACAAATTGAAAGCTCCAGCACTTTACAAATTGCATGCGTATAGCCGTATGGTAACAAAAACTTTAATTGCGAAAAGTATACCTGTATACGATATTCAATGATAACAGCAAGATATCCATTGTTTTTAAAGTAAAAAGACACTGGCCCAAGATAGTCAACCAATTCTTTCTATTTTGCAGAGTAGTTTTATTATGCAAATTTCACTAGTGTATTTAATGTAGTTTATGTAACTTTTCTGCTCGGACGATAAGTTGATAATAATATATTAAAATATTTAAATGTATTGAAATAAGATAAAATAACGTTTAAATAATATAGATTTACTGATAATCATATAATGATACAAAAAACGATAATTCCTTTTTGTATGAATATAATATCAATATGTATATCGTATACTTTAAAAGTTCAAGCCTATTATTTATGACTCCAATTTATTTCTGTGTCTTATATGTTTATTTATTTATTTCTGGAACATTGAATACATATTTAGTTGGTTCTTTCTGTTTTTAAAACGGAACAATGACTTTCAAAGTTACAATAGCAAAAGATTACAAACTTAGGTTATCATTATTTTAAATCCAAATAAATAAATTATCATTCTTAAGAATTTCTTGTGTGAAAGAACTCTAAAAGTCTAAAAGATCTAACATACTTAATATATTAAACTATAAAAAAAATATTTACTAATGATTTAAAAGGAAAAACTGATGTTTTCAAAACCTTCCTTTTATTATTATTTCAAACACAATTTATAGGTTAGATATTGATTTACCTATTGCGTATTGGTACAATATTATTACAATAAGATTATATGCGAAATAATGAAAAAAAAAACAAATTTTACATGAAATCTTCATGAATGAAGATGACCCTTACGGTATTTTTACAACAATACTGAATACTTTTAACAATAGCCGTCATTTTTATTTTTATTTTATTAGCTTTTAGTAAGACAATTAAAATAGCTCTACAATTATTATATAATAATTGTATATTTAGTATATATATAATTATATGCAACAAAATAATTTTTAATAACTCGTAAAATTAATATAGTGATAAATGATAATATGGATATTAACAGTTTATATCACGGTTATAGATACTAGTATCTATAGCCGTGGTTTATTTAGACCACGATTTATGTCGTGATATAGACATAAG
This sequence comes from Chaitophorus viminalis, assembly GCA_025469195.1. Lineage (NCBI taxonomy): Eukaryota > Metazoa > Arthropoda > Insecta > Hemiptera > Aphididae > Chaitophorus > Chaitophorus viminalis. The sequence continues at coordinate 6,145 of JAIPRK010000766.1, read as the reverse complement.
AGTCATAATGGTAAACAAGATTAATATATTTTGAAGATTATGAGGGTATTTGGAATGGATAAAGATTTCAATTAAGTAGGAAGAAATTGTTCAGAAATTATTATGGAGTTATAATTTGGAAGATAAATAAAAATGAATTGTTCGATTATTAATTGTTGAATGTGTTGATTTAATTGTATTAAATTTAATACTTTCCAACGTTAATAGGGTTAAAATTATAAAATACGTACATTTTTTCATGGTTCATTTTCTATGAAATGTTTTAAATACAGCTTTGAATAAAGTTTAGAAGGAAGTCTGGTAACGAGGTTAATAACTAACTAATATTATCAAAGAAAGGTAATGAAGTTCCATTATGATAATATGACATATAATAAAAACTCAATGTATTATTTGTATTTATAATTTGATCATAATTTTGAAATTAATATAATTTTAATAAAAAGTATTTTCATTTAGGTGTATGATTATAAAAAGTTTCATACAAATAAATTAAAATTGTATTAGATACCTAAATATTAATTATACCTAATTAATAAAAATTGTATTCCACTGTAGTTTCTTTAAACGCAAAAAAATACCGCGTATACATATATTTGATATACATATTTTATACACTAAGCATATATTACAGGTACCAACACATCATAATTATAATGTTATATCAACATATTGTAATTATTTTAGTGATATGAGTTTATTTTAGGTTAGATTAATTGGTTCAATAGGTTAATTGATTATACTTGTATAGTGGAATCCATTATTAATGTTATTAATAATGGATTTTTTTAAATGTTACTGTAATATTATTTATTATTTTCAATTAATAATATTTGCATATACACTATAATAATGACTATGTATTCAAGAGTTCTATATTTTGTACAACTGATTAATTATTATTTACTTTTATCGATGGAAACAAATAAATATTATAATGATTATAATTATACTATATGCAGCTAGTTTCAATAGCGTAGGTAACGTAGAATTTGGTAATATAAGAGCTCATGGACATGTTCAAAGAAGGGGATCAACCCACTGGACTATAAAACTATAATTTTTTTTTTTTTTTTATGTAACCACATTTTTTATTTTTTAAGACATATCAGTCAACTTTCTAAAAATAATTTTTTTTATCAGTTCTATTTCTGTATTATTTTATATCAATTTTAGTCATGGCTCATGGATAATTCCATGATAACAAGTTAACCACTATTTACCGACTACCCTATCACCGCAATATGTGGTATAGACTAATTTTCTGGTACCTCCTATGAATTTCTTATTTCCACTACTTAAGAATAATGTAAAAAGAAAAAGAAAAAAATCAATAAAGTTGAAATTAAAAAATTTAATTAGTTATAATATTCTTAAAATTTGAAGGTACTCTTTGCAAATATTGTGTAGATTTTGCTAAATCTGGAGGTAACGGAGCTCAAGCTTAAAGCAAACTTATAACAACTTTTAAAACTGGAAAAATTGCTGAAATTCACCCAACCGTGTATAGTTATATCGGATCCAAGAATCTCACCATTTTCTAATACAAAAGTTGAATAAATAATAACCTACTTTCATTAGGGTTCTAAGAAAAATAAATTTATACTAGTGAGTATTAAACGATACCAAAATAGTGTTAAATATGGATTCAATGATTCATATACCAACCAATTATATTAAAAATACGTACCAGAATATAAAAATACTATACCAAAAAATTAAGATCAAATTAAATCAGTCTTATGCGTACATAAACAGATTCAGGTAACCAAATTATTTTTAAATTATAAATAAAATAATGGTTTATTGTTTAGACCGGTAATTTAACAGGCTCGCAAAATGGGCTTTTCTAAATCGTCTGCACTAACAACATTTAATAAAAATTACAAACGAACTAAAATAATTATGCGAAATCACAAAACATTTTTTTATAATTTGCAAAAAATTATTTTTAATTCATGCAGTTTATAATAGGTAGGCACGGTACGGATGACATGCAATACACAAAGAAAATCTTCAACTATAAAAAAAAATATGTAAATACCTGCGGTTGTGCCGGAAGTGGTTTGAGAGTCGCACACTTGCCGATGTTGCAGTCTTTCAAGAGCACTCGTCACTTCTATTGTACTGTCGCAAGAGGGACAAATCCACGGTTCGTATACCACTTGACTCTGACCCGTTAAACTGGAAATTCATCGTATTGACCACATAATAAGATAATGATAATCTAAATAAATGTATCGGGCTCACCAATCATAAGTCAAGTACGGCGACATTCTCAAGCCACCGTATTTGTCGTCTTCACACACTTGCCATTCGTCGCTGAAAGGATTTGGACCCGTGAATGACACCTCATCACCCGACGGTCCAGCATACATAATTTTTTGGTCCGCCGCTAGGAGCCTTTTAACCGTGTAACCTATTTCCGCGTTCATGAACTGTACCATTTCCACAGATAGCTGGTGTTCAGCTCTTCTATTACTCTTCTCTAAAATACACACGTATATTTGCACATAAATGTAATGCTTGTGTAATCAGTTGTTTTCGAAATGGCGTCATATTAATGAGCACATACCTTCGAGTTTAAGTTTTAAAAGATTATCCCAGGTATTGCGGAGTTTTGAAGCTTTTAGAATTAAACATTCGGCAGCTTCGGGTAAAGGAAACTCCAGTTGCAACCACGAGTCACAGACGATTCTAAAAACAATAATAAAAACCGAAATAAATATTATCTTGGGTACCTAAATAATAATGAATACTAACTGGGAAAAATTTTGATTGGTACAAATGTTTCGGCTAAATAACAGAAGAGTTTGTGCTGCGGGCATTCGTAACGAGTTCATGATATACGCTTTAGTTGTTTCCAAAAGTGACCTGAAAGATAATTGCAAATATATAATAAACATACAATAACTTTACCTTAACATAGGTGACAATTAATAATAAAAGTTTACAAAATATTGAGAGAAGTTCTGAATTATAGCTTATTATTATTTATAATAGGTACTCATATAAGTTTAGGCTCAAATTATATTAATCTAAAATAGTTATAGACTATTTATTTTTGTCTCAAAAAGTTCTAACCCTATTTTATCACAAACGAAATTGAGTTTACAGATTTAATTTATTCAGTAACACTGTTAGGTACTATAAAAAGAATATATTCTATAACGGTTACATCTGTTTTAAAATGTTAACATTAGAATTCACATAAAAAGTAAGCATATGCGACAATAAATGTTTTTATAACTCAACTTCGTACACTTAAAATAAATATTTTACAAATTTACAACGAAATGTAAAATTTGTCGTATAAGAGCGCACGAGTATAAAAGCTATTTAAAACTCGTGTATATGACAAATATAGAAAAGTATAGTTATTCTAAAGACATTATATTAATTAGTATAATACATAAATAAAGAACATATCTATACAACAATGCAAGCGATTCCGACAGGATCTATAGGGAATGGCGTAGAGCCTGTTATAAAAACATTAGCAATTGAATATCTCCAAATATCTGCGAACCTATCTTTTAAAAATTATTGTTATTTGATAGTTTATATAGTCTCATTGAGTTCAATAAATAAAAAATTAGAAGCTGTTCCGTGACAAATAACTTACTTATGAATTATAAATTATAATGAATTAAAAAAATAGTTTTTTAAAATTAAAAACAACAGAATAAATTATTTTAATTTATTAGCTTACGGAATACAGTTATTTTATGACTTGAATAGCTATTAATAAATTATGATGTTATTAATTAAAATGGAAATAACTAGTTAGGTCTCATTTAGAAGTTGCCATCGTCTATCCCAATAGAAATATCAAAACATCCAGACACGCTGACAAAAATTGGAAGTATTTAAAATAAGAAAAGTTAAAAACCAAAAGAGTATAATTATTATATAAAGTATAATTATTACACTCCACATTATTCCCATAACTCAAATTATTTATAATGTCATCTTTAGATCAAACTTTTATAGGTATTTGATTAGGTAGATAAATATGATAAAGAAAACAATAATTTAACGGTTGACATTTGAGTACCTATTTTAGTCCCAATACAACACAAATCGGCATCAAAATTCGTTATTGATTTTTCTTTTGAATGAATAATGAATAATGATCGGTTACTTGAAAAGGTTACTAGGGGACGCTGTCTATTTAAACATTGAACTTTTTCGGTAGAATATATAAGAGAAACGTCTAGAGTCTAAACGGTTGGATTCTACAAATTAATATCAGACAGTAAAATTGCATTGACAAAATTAGTTAAAAAAAAATTAAATGCATGACGTAAATACAACCTAAATACAAATTAATTCATTTTATTCATATCTACCAAGTGAGGGGGGGGAAACGTAGGTACCTACCGTGTTTTTTAGCTATACTATTTTTATATATTTTAAAATTGTCTTATGTCAATTATTACGTCTATGAATCATCAATGTTGGCAAATATATAACTAAACAAACGTTTTGATCAATTATATCCATAATAAGGAAAACATAATAATAACTAACGAAAGAGAAATATAATTTGTAAATAATATTTTAAATAAAGATAATACTTTGAGTAAACGTGTTCAATAATATTTAACATTATTTTTAAACAATTATGTATTGAAATCGTATCAAATAATCAAATGTAAAATACACTTATGTAAAAACAAAAAAAGAAAGAAGGTAAAAATACAATTTGAAGTACAGGTATTCAATCGTAAGTGGTTTTTTTTTTTCACCAAAACACAGTATATTTATTAAATAGAGAAATTTTCATTATTATTTACACCTAAAAGACGTAAACTTCAATAAACTTGATAATACACATCAAAAATAAACGTTTGATAAGAAATGTTTAAATATAAAATCATCGTGTGCATTACATGTAGATACCTACTCGTAACCTTTATTATTGTACACACAACATGTACAACACTATAATAATATTACAAATAGAATAAAAATGAAAATAGAACAAATGTACGCTTTAAGTATTTTAAGAATAAATAGTTAAATAAGTGTAGCTAGTAAAACAGTGGCGCACACTCCATGAATCATGGTGTCGCAGTTGCGACCCCTTTTAATTGGGGTGGGTGATTAAATAATGCCCACAAAAATTGTTTTATATAGTTTTACGTTAAAAAGACAGAACTAAGAATAATGAAACAGTCCAATTTCCATGACTTATAGTAGATAGTACGTAGTATCATTGATCGATGTTTTAACAAATTACATAAGTATGATACATTTTGAGGTGGGTGGGTAGGTGGAATTGAATTCGCGACATGTTTTAAAAATACTCTATGCGACACGTTTTAAAAATAATCTATGCGCCACTGTGTAGGTATGTCACATCACTGTAGTACTAACTGCTAACGATATATACTATATACGTATAATAAGTGTTAACATATCATAATATATCATGAGTCTTTCAGAATAAAATCATAAAATGTCATGTAAATAAAACTAAAAACAGTCCTTTTAACTTTTTGGATAAGAGCCTGTACAGGGTGTTTGAATAAAGTGTTTGTATATGTTCGTGCATAATGTGGCATGAACACATGGTTAAATGATAAATCGAGAAAACTTATGAGCCAAAATAAAAAAAATAAAAATACATATTTTTTGTGATTTAAGGTTTTGATTAATTACCCAAGTTCGCAGATTTAAATTTAAATTTTCAAACAAATTTTATATTATTCATACATCGACACACAAAAAAAGAAATTTAAAAAAACAGATGGGCCTCGCTTTGCTGTACAGTTGGAGGTGGAGTGCACCTCGTTTATAGGATAGATCATTATTACAATGGATTTTTTAAATTTGAATGCAATGATAGATATCATTGTATACGAATAACGATTCTGAACAGAGTTAATATGTTTGTCTAAAATGTGTATATAATAATATAGTGTTTTATATTTAAATTGAATTAAAATGAAATTTCGTAAAAATTTAAATTTCAAACAGTCATAAAATGTTTTCTTTTAAGTCCGGTAGAAATTTTTTTATATATTTTTGAAGATTAGCTTATGGACAACCTAGTGTTAAAATTTTGAACCTTAAGTATAAACAAAAAAAATTTTATGAATTTTCAACTACAAAATAACTTGCAAATTATCGCGATTTT